>JAANSO010001894.1:0-15159 GCA_036507315.1 Lepidocyrtus fimetarius | reverse complement strand
CATCAATGTTTTGAAGCCAAAGTGAGTAATATCGAGCAGCAGTAATGAAAGTGCTGTGGGATCGATGATTTCAAACAAGTTTGTTAGAATTATAGAAAAGACTTGTTTTTATAGAAGCGAGTGATAAGGTATGATAAGGCTGTTGATAGGAACGGCTGTGTTGATGAGGAGGATTGGCTTTTGTTTGACTAGAAAAAAAACTTGCTTTACACGCGTCCCCCTCATGTAATCATCACACGCATTGATTACCTAATGAAATGATGATTTTTGAAATTGTATTTTTTCAGTGATGAATTAGACGAGGAGGAAGGAAGTGATTGAAATTTTGCCATTTTATTACTTGCAGCTTCCTTGGTTAAACGCAGATAACAAGTTCAGTTATTTACTTTTTACGTAACAAAAATATATTTTGTGTGGGTTTTAAATATTTTAAGTGACCATGACGACCTTGAGAAAATTCCGAGGACATTCAAAGTTAAAATCGGCGACTTTTGTGGTTTGTGCATCAATTTTGGGGCTGGCAAACGCCGGAATAAACTTCTCACTTCCTATGCCAGTCTTTCAAATATACAACCCAATGACTGGGGCGGTTCTAGCGGGAAATGGGAAACCGGGACCTTCACCGCCACCGCCAAGGCATCGAGGGCAATCTCCTCCGCGTTCTCTTTTGGATGTAATAATGAACCCAAATCCACCTCCGAGTCCTCCACCTCCCCAGTTTAATTTAATGAAGCAGTTGAGCTCGTTATTTAGCAAGAATCCTTTAAATTCTCTGAAGTCTCCTCCGAATCACCCTCCAAATCACCCTCCTCCGCCCCATCATCCTCCTCCAGCACATGCCCCTCACCAGACAATGCCGAATTTACGGCAAAAACTTGCAAAACTCAGACAACAAACTGAACTCAAACGTCAACAACTTGAAAAGCTTCAAACAATGCAGGAACTTCAACGCCAGCAGAAATTAATTTTAGAACAGCAAAAACAACTTTTAAAAATGCAAAAGTTGCAGCAACACCAGCAAAAAATTATGCAGCATGAACAATTGGAAAAGCAAATTTTAGAAGAAGAACAGCGCCAAGCTTTGCTTTACGTACATGACCCAGGTCATTCCACTGTTCAGTTTTACTTCCAAGAAAATCTCGCAGGACCAGTGAAGCAAGTAGGGATACACGAGGAAATGCAGTGCCAGGAAGTACCCAGAAATGGTTGGGGGCAGAGGCCAAAATCCTTGTGGGCAAAGCATTGCATAACTCTGTATGAAAACGGAGGATGTCAGGGAAATGGAGTGCAAGTGGCGGGGATGGTGGGGGAGTTGGGGTCGAAAAATATGCACTATGGAGTTAATTCTTTTAAACCTTGTGAGAAAAATATAAGAGTTAGATTTTATTCCAAAGATGGACACGGGCAGACTTGGGCATAGAACTGAACAATTTAAACCTTAGTTAATTATTAAATTAATTACCTGTTTAATTAAAGCAGTTGTTGATTTTTAGCTTGTAAACTTGTTAATTAATAAAGAGCTTTTTGACTGAAAAGCGAGTGGCGCCTAATTTCATTTATGATGAATAAAGAATAAATTAAATAAAGTTACATAAGCCGCAAGTGTTTAACTAAAACCGCTTTAGTTTTTACATGAAGTTCTACTTGCGTCATTCATCCGTACAGGAAAATTCATTGAAAAATAAAAATTACATAAATGAATAAGTTTAGACCTGGATAAGCTGACCTGAATAAAAACATTAAATGCTGCGGTTGTAAACATCTTACATTTCTCCTTCACACTTTTTATCTAGGTCATCCCATTCATTCCAAGTCTTGGAGTTAAATGACGCATAAAACTTGTTTTTAGCAAAATGATCAGACTAATACGCTGTGGTAATAAATTGCAGACTTGCTTGCATTTCAACTTTTGGATTTAACCAGATCACTGCTAAAAACACAAAAATGAAATATTTACAGCATTTAACTTGGCCAGGTCTGCTCCTGTTTGCAGTTTTCTCTGGAGCCTTCCCACAAGGTCCTGCAGCCATTCCGACAAGTGCAGACCATACAGTTTACTTCGTTGTTTCCGCCAGGTATTAAAAATTTAACTGATTTTAATTAGATTCAAGATTGAAATTAATTATTTAAATCTGCAGTGGACTCTTCGGGTACGCTGCGGACACAGACGGAGAAGCCGACCCGTTCGTAAAAGTCTTTCTCGGTACGGAATCCTCCATCCCCGGAAATGGCAACTGGAATCTAAACGGTTCCGAACAAGAAACCTTAATGTCCCTGGGAATCTCCGAATACGTAACGGGAAACGATCCAGTTTGGAACACAGTTTTTAAACTTGATTATTACCCAAGAGCGGGACAAATCTTACTTTTAGAAGTTCGAGACCACGATCCCGTCAATCCCGACGACATACTCGGCCAGGCTTCTGTAAACCTCGAAGAACTAATTCGGGACGGGTCAGTTACAAAAGTCTTGCAAAAAGCTAAAGCAGGTTCGATAACCGTTACAAGAACAACCCCAATTTACTACGATCTTGCCCTTCAAAGCATTCCCGCAATGGATTGGTGGGACGGGCTGAGCGATGTTTATGTAAAAAACTATTTCCGCGTAGGGCAAGAAGGAAAGGATTTTAAATTCAATCAAACTGAAGTGGAATATGACGCATGGTTAGCTAAATTCGAAAGAATCCCTTTTGAAAATTACGTGAAAGGCGGGAATCAAATTTTGCATTTTCGTGTGAAGGACTATGACAGTGTCAGTGGGGATGACGACCTGGGGGAGGCTTTCCTTCCGGTGGATGAGTTTTTAGAGGGGAATAAACCCGTTAGTTTTGACCTGCCTGATGGGCTCATTTTAACTGTGACGAAGAGTAGAAATAATTAAAAACCAATCAAGAAATTCGTTGAAAAATGTTTTTATTGAAGTATCAGTGTAAAAATGACAATTAAATTTCACAAGAATATTTAATTAGCATTTAAATTAACTTTATTTTTGCAATATTTTAATTGATGAAACTGCAAAGCCTTTGCAGTGCGGAATGGAAGAACGTTGCAATTTTCGCATTTATAAGGAGAGATCAAATGCCTCTCTCTAAAATGCCGCTTGGCACTCCCCTTCGACAAGAATTGTTGCAAACATGACCCCTCCGCACATTTAAACTTTCCCGTGCTTTTGTCCAAACGATATTTAAACTCTGTGAAATCCTTACTAGGTCTTTTACCTTTCTTACAACTATAATTCCTTAAACTAGCTGCGTAATTAAACTTTCTCTGACACTTATCACAATCATAACGAACTTTTAAATGTGCCGTTTTAAAATGACTTTGCGCTGAACCCTTCCATTTAAATTTTAACCTGCAACTTGGCTCAGGACATTTAATCTTTCTCTGCAAATCTTTCTTTTTCTCCACGGAATGTGTTAATTTTTGTAACTTTTCATAAACAAGCTTTGCATTTAATCTGTTTTGAGAAGCGGTGCAATCCTTTCTGTGTTTTTCTAACGAGCCAAGTTGTAAAAATTTAAAATGGCATAGGTCACATTTATGGGTTTGGAGGTGAAAAGAAGGTTTAATTTGACGATGACGAAAATGATGAGATGAGAGGGACCTTTGCGTTTTGAACTGTTTGGAGCAGGAGGGAAACCCGCAATTATACTTTCCCGTGGCCTTATCGTATAAATACCTGGATTTCTTCGGTTTGAAATCTTGCATTTTAACTTCCGGTTTGCACTCAAATCCATTAGATGATATTAAAGGCTTCTCAATATCAATTTTATTTATTCCGTTGTTGAAGTTGATCTCATTTGCTTCATTTTCCTCGGCAATCTCTTAATTTTCTTGAATAATGTCGTAATTTTCATCGTCCTCTTCAATTTCCTGTTTTGTAACTACGGCTTGAAAAGATTCTGTAAATGGGAGAGACTCCGCTGTTCCTCTTCCTGGGAACTCTGATGAAACTTTACTCGTTGACTCTTTTGTAAGCGAACGGGTGGTGAGCTTCTGAATCTCTGAGTTATTTAACTTTAATAATTTAACTGTTGGCTGGTTAACGGCGACTGCTTTCTCACCTGAAAATTAATTAGGAATCGAAAACAAGTCAGAAATATGTCCGAAAATAAGTTCAGATTTGTAAACTTACATTTCTCTACAATTTTATTTCGGAGTTCCTTCACCAATATAAAATGCCGAAGCGCTTTGAGGTCAGAGGGCGACGAAATTTCCAATTTTAATTGATAATCATCCAATCGGTTACTCGCTGCTTTATCGGTGCTGATTAATTTCTTTTGGAGAACTCCTGCAGTGCAATTTAGCTTCAATTTTGTCAATTCCAGAATTTTATAAAGTTCTGCAAATGTCTTCATTGTCACCAAACATTCTTTGCACAGTCTCATCCGAACTTCCGTTTTATTTAACAGCGCTTCCGGTCTTTCTGACAGACTTTTAATATTTGTCAAAGCAATTTTGAAGTACTGGAGTACATTTTGCAATGTAATGAAATCTGTTTCATTTGCATCTTCTTTCACAATTTCATCAAAACAAATAAAACAGTTTGAGAAAGTGTTCACGTCAAATTTAAACCTTTTTCGCTCCATTTTTCACAGAATTTTGCAAATCGGTCACCAAAATATTATTCAATCAATTTCTTTTTCTTCAAAACGAGAGAAAATTCGGGTAATTAAATAGTTTTAAAATTATTTGCAGCGTGAAGAGCCAAAAAAGAATGTTGCTTAAGCAAACACAGAGATGATAATTGTAAAATAAAAACAAACCGGCGTGAAAATAAAAAATGAGAAAGTATACGCAGGATAGCCACGAACACATGTTTTCCTCGTATTCAACAATGCTAAATATTTGCCTCCTGCTCATATCTCTTCTGTTTTGTTCACATTTTCTTTTTAAAAACATTTTGAATTTTCTTTCATTAACTAATTAAATTAAATTATGGAGACGAAACGCTACAAGTTCCATGTGAATACTTCTTCAACTTGTTTCCTTTGTTTAGAACAAATTCTAAACGCCAATGTTAATTTCAATTCTTTTTCGCTTAAAAATGTTTTCCAGTATTTAAACATTGAATTAAGTAGAATTGAAACACTTTCAAAGAAGCCTGTTCAACTTTTAAATAAAACGGATATCAGAGTTAGCTTGTGCTCCGAGTGTGAAGATGTTTTTAAGGAGATCTCAAAACTTTACAAAACCATTGAAATTGCTCAAATGAAATTGAACTGGAACTTTGAAGGGATTCAAAAGAAAGTGAAGTCAGCATTTAGTGAACACAAAGAGATAAATTCCAGACAAGATGAAGAAAGCACGGAAAAGGAAAGTGTTCGTCATTCCAAATTAGTGAAGGAACTCCGACAGGAAATAATAGAAAGATGTAAGACGAACAAATATTTAATTACCGATATAAATATTTATGCAAGGAATAACAAACTCTTTCTTTCTATTTTGTAGGTAATCAGAGAATGCCTAATTATCAGCCAAGGGTCAGTTTGGAACAAGTGCCTGATTCAGTGATAAAGAAATTAACGGATAAAGTCCAACCAGAAAGTATTGATGATTCCACTAATCTTTCGGACCTTTCGGACATAAATGACGGAGATTTCTCTGAAGAAAGCTATCCTGTACTATGTAAAGTGAGTTCCATTAAATCAGAACGGATCGACCAATCTAACTGTGGAAATAATAAAGTTGAGACTGATCACTTCAATTTGGGAGATGAAATCTGCAAAGTAAACTCCTTAGGACAACATAAAAAAGAAAGTCCTCCTCAAATCTGGAAAAATAAAAGTTTAAACCGGAACAAGCGCTTATCAACAAGGTTTACTCATAAGGAACGAACTTTTAAATGCCAATTGTGTCCAAAAAGCTATTCTTATCGATTCGTACTAAAAAGACACTTAGAAACAGTTCACGCAGACTCTTTGGAACAGGTTCCTCAATGTCGGTGCAAAGTTTGTCAAAAACTGTGTGCTACAAAGTCCGATTTGAAGGTGCATTTGAATACGCACTACACTTTTAAATCCGGAATGTTCCACTGCAGTAAATGCCATAAAAAATATCCTACTCACCATAACCTTAAGGTTCATTACGAAGCAGTCCATCTTCTCAAGAGATATAAATGCAATTTATGCAAATCTAGCTACACGCAGCAAAGTGCCCTTTCAAGACATAAGAAGATTTGCAGGAAACTAATTGAAAAGAAAAGGTTCTGGGAGGAATACGAATTTGCTTGTAACTTGTGTGGCAAACGGTTCCCAAGAAGGTGCATTCTGGACCGGCACAAACAACGGGTCCACTCTTCCAATGTTGAGCCTCACACTTGCGACATTTGCGGGGAACAGTATAAATACTTGAATATGTTAAGATTTCACAGAGATGAAGTTCACCTGGGGAAAAAACTGTGTTGTAAATTTTGCAAGAAGTTGTATAAATGCTCCAGCATACAAAGTTTTAGGGATCATGAGAAAAAATGCAGATTAACGGCTCGAAACAAGAAACCTTAATTACCCTGGGAATCTCTGAAATACGTAACGGGAAACTGTTAATTCCGACGCCGTAATTGGTAAAGATTCAGATTGATGATTGCTTTCATGCTGTGTAAAGATGTATTTGATTGAACGGACGATCATAAACGCTATAATTATCTGTTAAGTAACCTCTTTACCATGAATAGGATTAATATGAATTGCCGGATATAAGAAAAATGAAATTGTTTTAATTATAAAATGTTGATGTCAATAAAAAGTAAAAAAGTCAATAAAAATTAAATATATACAGCGGAGGTGTATTTTACAAATATATAAAAATTGTACAAAGATTTAAAAATTTAATAAATTATTACTAGTCTTTGAATTTAACAATGAATTAAATAAAAATGTCAAATCGAATCTTATTACCGAGTGTACAGCTTAACTATCAATCAATAAAGCAATTTATCATCAAGGTTACTTAACTCGAAACATTTTGAAACAAGTAGCACAATTGGAACCCTCACAATTATTTGCAAGACAATTTCCTTAACAAAATTGAACTTTGAAAAGTTATTTTCAAGATTGCCAGTGTTGCAATGATCTACAAGTATTGGTAACTCAAGTTTAACAGTTTGAAACCTATTTACTATCTTTTGAATTCCCCAGATGATAACTTCGGTAAGATTTAAACAAATGGAACGATAAGGAAGCAAGTTTGGCTTAATTCTGGCAGCAATTTTTTCAACATAAGCAAATGCAAAGAACCAAGTCCAAGTTTTGAACTTTTGCTCGTTATCCTGAACGTTTTTGCCCTATAAAAACAAATAGTTTGATTAAAAATGGTTCATTTAATATTTAAAATTTTGTCGAAATACTTACATATTTTGTAAAAGTAGCTTTCATCAGCTTATAACAAATAAAACAGGTTTGAAGTGGTGGTGAAAATATCGAAAGTGACTGAATTATAAGTGTATCAATTAGCACAATAATCGATCCGTAATTTTTAGAACGGTTCCTTCTCACAAGTTGCCTAAATAGTTCCCATGCTTTCGACATTGTATCTGTGCAGTATACCTAGCAAATAAATTAAAGATAATTAACTTTGCACCGTTTCTTTATTTAATCAAATGTTAAAAACTTACAATGTTTATATAAGTTAAAAGTACTTCGCAGACCAAGTATATACCCATTGTAAAAAGTAGAAAATGCAGAAAAACAGATTTGTAATTAATTTTCTGTTCTAAAACGTAATATATATTTAAATGTTGAACTCTAATTGTAGTGACAAAGTTGACAAAGGTGCAACCTCACGACTCAAGCTGTGGTGAACTAAATCTGCGATGGCTTCCAGCGAGTTGTTTAAATAGCAGGAAATTTTTTTTTCTTTCCCAAAATAAATACCTATTGGACTTTACTTTCGTGAGTTAAATATGTACCTTAATTTCAGTTGCAAAGAATAAGCTGTGTTTTGCTATTAGATTAAACATTTCATGGATTTTGGAAAATCTAAAATTACAGCAGGCTTTAGTAATGAAAACAAATTGTAATCTCGATTCAGAGTTTTTGTACCTAAAAGAAATAACTCCCGAGTGGGGACAAATGTCCATTGTAATTTTAGTTTTTTTTAGCTAAAAATATTTTTAACAGGTGCAAAATGCCGGTAATCTTTTAATCCTGATGTTCTACCGAATGTAAATATTAATTCTGGACATTTTAAGTTTCTATATTTCATTATTACTTTAAAGTTTTAAACAATTT
The DNA here is from genome assembly GCA_036507315.1 of Lepidocyrtus fimetarius. Lineage (NCBI taxonomy): Eukaryota > Metazoa > Arthropoda > Collembola > Entomobryomorpha > Entomobryidae > Lepidocyrtus > Lepidocyrtus fimetarius. The sequence goes on along the minus strand of JAANSO010001894.1, from coordinate 6,932 downwards.
ATTGGTTAGGTCAGTCGTAATCTTAAAGAAATAGTTTTCCCTTTGAACCTTAATCCATACTCGTACGAAAAAAATCTGACTTAATCCTGTTAAAGCAATTAACTTGCATTCAGCAATTTGCCCGTTGATTTAAGAGGGTAGTTGCTGGCTCCAAAAAACAAAACTTATTTTCGAATCCGTGAATTGCTTTCATGCAGCCTTACAAATTGTTGAAGGTACCTTGTTTGTTAATCCTTTTCAGGCAGCCCTTTTTTTCTCTTCAAGATTTTGTATATTTTAAAGGACTGCTATGAATAGTTAAGTTATATAAACTACAAATATTTTGCTATAAACGCTTTAATGTCTACTTGAAAAGAAGTTCTACTTGTGGCATTTCTCCGTTGAGAAGAATTCATTTAAAAAGCCAAGGCACACAAATGAATATGAATGAATTTAAAGCCGAAGAATAAATTTTTGAGAGATAAGATGACTTATCCCAGTTCGCAAGATTTTGAAGAAATACAAGGCCCTTGAAAGGGATTTCTACGGGGGAAATAGATTCTGATAAAATACATTGGCCCTTACAAGGGATTTCTCCGGGGGAAAGGTTAACGTAACTTACATTGAAGTTAATGCATGGGTGATTTAAGGTCCGCCGTAGTTATCCCATACAAAAGCTGCGGTGGATTTTTATATGCATTTCATATTCTCATTGTGCCCCAATAAAAACAAGAAGTGGCTCTGTCATCAAAATACAAGAAAGCATTTCCCTAACACAGACGGGATACACAGATCCCTCTTGAAGTTAAAAATGACCAAACATGCCACTTCTCCAGTTCTCTTTTTTCCACCGGTGTGATTTAGTATCAATTTGGTTTGAAGTTAATTGATTAGAATTAATTAAGTTATCTTAAAACTATTAAGTGTTTGAACAGTTTTGCTCCTGTTTAAGGTCTGAAATTTACAATGTCATTTGCTTGTTGTCCTTTTTCCGGACGAAAATTCATGTGATGTTATCCCCAGTTTATGGTTAATTAAAAATAATACATTCTGTTTGTATCCTACGGCACGTGATGTAAGCAGTTTTGTTCAAAGATGTGTTCCACCAAAGTACGATGGATCCTGGATAGAATGCAAAGTTAAAATTTTAGAGTTTACAGGTAAGCACAAACAATATTACCAAATCAATCATTGAATTTGGTTAAAATATATTACATTTTACAAAATACAAACTCATTATTTAATTTAAACAGATAATCTTATAAAAGCTCGTCAACATTCTATCAGAGCCCAGTACACATCCGGAGTAGAAAGTGAAGACTGTCAGCGGAGGAAAAGAGCGAAAAGGCCCATTCAGAAGGACTCGTCTGACAGCGATGAACCATTGCCAAGAGGTCAGCCAAAAAAACAGAAACCAACTTCGTCGCTTCGAAGTCGCCCTCAGGATCTCAATAAAAAGCCTAGGAAGCTTTTCACTAAGGATAATGCGCCAGTTGTTCCTTTAAGTAAGTACATTTTATTAATTTTATCCAATATTTTGCAGTATTTTGAATTTATTTATTTACAGATAACTCAAGTTCCCATCACCTTCAACCTGTTTCAAACGTCCTACAGCCCTCCTCCAGCAACAGCAGGTCCAAGTTTTGTGTTAGCTGAAGGGTCAGGCACATCCCAACGAAACAACTCAAGTTTGGATTTGGAGGACAGCCACCATAACCTCTCCCTTAGTAAAATCAGCGACTTTTCCAATGGAACAGATGATCATGCAGCATCATTAATCAGTAGCAGGGAGCCAATTGCCGATAATACGCCACGCACTAGCAACAGCAAAAATTCTACAGATTTAAATAGTAAGTAATTATGTTTCTTATTTTTAATTTTAAAATAGCCTAAACTAGTAATATTTTATTCCCGTCAGGTTTTCAAAAAATCCGTCCTGAGACAACTGGCATTGTTGGAGGAGGACATTCGCATAATTAAGGGACTTTTGCAGACTAGGTGTACACCACTTCTGTCTACTAACAACACAGCAGAACGAGGGTTCTCATTGCCGATCAATTCAATTGAACAGTGGAATACTGCGAATGCATGGCTTATCGATGATGAAAACAAACAACAATTAGTACTAACTTATTAGATATAAAGTATTGTTTACTTTAATTATTCTTCATGGTACTACAATTAACAATTTTGTTGCTTTTAGGCTACACAAGAGCTAAAACTTATTGGTGGAAACGATTTGCAGACTGTGTTACACGGAATTTTGCATCGCACAATTGGACCAGTCCTTAATTCGCAAATGAACTTTACTGGGAAGTTTGGCAAACTGCGTTTGAAAGGCACCAATTTGTGTTCTACAATTACAAGTGCGTTTAAATGAAATGTTTATTTTTATGTGAATTGATATTTAATAAATCATGTCAACAAACTTATGTTTTCTCTATAGTTGCAGTTCGACTCAGTGCTTTTGGCCGTGACACTACAGACAGCAAGATATTTGAAATTATCAAAAAGTGGTTGTACGGAGTAGCTGATCGGGATGGAGGAAGGGAGAGGAGGAGGCAAACCCCCAGGAATCTCTCAACGAACCAAACGACGTCGAATCCAGAAACGGGCAGAAGAATTAATGATTGAGTCAACTCAAGGAACGCTTTACTGTCCCCAATATGAAGAATCTCTACCAGACTGCGACATACGCTTACAACAAAACAATAATCAATTAATTCCTAGAACTAGAAAGCCCAACCAAAATAATAATTGTAATAGATTAGACTTTAAAACTACACTTCAACAATGGTATTGTCAAAACAATCTTTCTCATTCTGCCCTTTCGTCTTTGTTAAAAATTTTAAAAACGTATACTGTCGAGGGCCAACATTTTCCCGTAGATTCGAGAACTTTTTTAAATACTCCTAATAATTTGCCGATTAAGGAACTAGGAGATGGAAAATTTATTTATTTGGGAATTAGAAGATATTTACAAAAGCTTTCTTTAAAAGATTTAGGTCAATCCAAATTTCCTTTCCAAAACGATAAAATTAATCATATTTCTATTAGAATAGGTATTGATGGTGTGCCAATTTCAAAAAGTAGTTCAATTTCGTTTTGGCCAATTTTAGGGGAATGTGACCAAGTTAATTTTTCTGAAGTTTTTCTTATTGCATTGTATCTAGGAAAAGAAAAACCAAACAATATTAGTAATTTTTTGATAGATTTTATAAATGAAGTAAACGAGTTAAAACAAGTTGGTATTATAATCGAGAACAAAGTTTATTCATTCGATATAAGTTGTTTAATCGCTGACGCTGTTGCTAGGGCTTTTTTAAAACAATGCCGGCCTTTCAATGCTTTTCACGGGTGCGAACGATGTACTGACGAAGGGCACTTTGACGGTAGAGTAGTTTATTTAAAACATAATGCCTCACTTCGTACAAAAGATTCGTTTATTAGAAAGCTTGATGCAGATCACAACCCTTTAACCTCGCCATTAGAACAAATAGATATAGATTTAGTTAGACATGTTCCTCTTGATTACATGCATTTAGTGTGTTTAGGTGTAATGCGTAAGCTCCTTTTTAAATGGGTATACGGTAAGGTTCCTTTTAAATGGAATGCTAGGAAAGTGTTAGAAGTTTCTAGGCATCTCATAAATTTAAAAAGTTTTATCCCCTCCGAATTTTCCCGGAGGCCAAGAGCATTGCGTGATTTAAAAAATTATAAAGCTACCGAATACCGTTTGTTTTTGCTGTATACAGGTATTGTAGTTTTAGAGAGTGTAATTTCTAACGAAGAATATTATCTTTTTTTGTTGTTGTGTTCCGCCATGCATATTTTACTCTCCAATAATGCTAGTAATCAAGATTGGAACCGTTATGCAAGTAGTTTACTTTGTGAATTTTGTCAAAAAAGTGCAGAAATTTATGGCATTACGTTTCAAGTTTATAATGTTCACAGTTTAATGCACATTGCTGATGACAGTATCATTTTTGGTTCCTTAGATAATTGTAGCGCTTTTAGTTTTGAAAATTATATGCAGGATTTAAAAAGAATGGTAAAAAAAGGTCATCAACAACTTGCCCAGGTAGCGAAACGAATAATCGAACGTGATAATATTCTAAAAGTGTATAAAAATGAAAAGAATTTACGAATTTCTAAAGATAGAGTCAAGTATAATGGTATTGTTTTTAGTAACAAGGTGGGAAATAATGTTTTCCTTACAAATGAACGACTAGTTGTTAAAATTAGGGAAGTATTTAGAGATAATGAAAATTGTATACATTTTAAATGTCAAGTTCTTGAGAAACGTGCTACATCAATTTTTCCTTTTGATAGTCGATTAATAGACATTTATGAAATTTATAGATCCGCATAGTTCAGAAATTGTAATGCTTCAATTAACTGATTTTAAATTTAAGTGTGTAATGTTACCGTTAAAAACTTACTATATTTGCATACCTTTTACTAAAAGTATTTAGTGTAAATCGTAAATCTTTACCTTAACAAACATGTCATTGTTGTGTTTATAAGCAATATTCGTTGTTAATAAATTAGATGAATAACTGAAAATTAATAATTAATGTGAACTTGTCATTATTTATATGGCTGTACTAATTTAAAGCATAATAAAAACGCTCAAATTTTCAGGCAGAATCATGGGAAACTAATGGGCATTTAAACATATATGGAAATACTTTTAAGGGCCTAAGAAGGGCTCGTGAATGGCTTTTCTTTCATACTTGGGGTAACCTTGGCTGGGTGGCCATTCCCCTGTATGGGCCATGGAATAAGGCGGACATTGCCCAAGGCTCACCCACAGAGTTTTGCGAACTGGGACTTTTATCATACAAAAGAAATGATAAAAAATCAGTTTATATAATTTTGTTATTAAAAACATAGTATCCGCGTTCAGAAGGCTGTAAAAGGTAAACTATTTCTGTGAAAGTTGGCCTTTCCTGTACATCAATATTCCAGCATTGAAGTAGAATCTCATACCTAAAAATAAACATTAAATCAGCTTCAAACCTAACAATACCTTTTTCTTGCTTTACTTACAGTCTACTAGTTCCGTACTGTGGAGGCGGAAGCCTCAGTCCATTTTCCAACTCTTCTAAAAACCCAGCAGTCCACGATTTTCCCGGGTATGGAATGGTTCCAAGGTTAAATATTTCCCAAACGGTTACTCCAAAACTCCAAACATCCGACTTTGAAGTAAACTTCAATTGCCCAAGGGACTCAGGTGCCATCCACTTCCAGGGCAAAGGCTCAGAAGATTTTTTCACATATTCCTGATACCCGTAGATTTTTCTTGATAACCCAAAATCTCCAATCTTGCATGTTAGGTTTTTATCAAGAAGGACATTTCTGGCAGATAAATCGCCATGCACAATCTACAAGTAAAATGCCAATTAATTAATATAAAACTGAATTTGCCAAGGTGAATTTTACCTTCATCTGTGAAATGTATTCCATTCCTTTCGCAATCTCTATAGATAACCTTGTTAGTTCTCTAGTTAAATTATTTACTTTTCCATTCCCAATGTTGTAATAGAGCCGACCAGCAAACTGTTGAATTTTCTTTAAATAATTTAACAAATCCCCTTTTTCACATAGCTCGGTAGCTACGTAAATAATCCCGTTTTTAAGCTCTTTTATATAAGCTCCAACAAACATTACAACATTTGGATGTCTTCCTACATAAGAAAGAATCTTTACTTCTGACAAAATGCTTTTAAATGAGTCTTTGGAAGCTCCAACTTGTGGCACCTTCACGGCTATCGAGTCTCCTCTAAACAATCCTCTTTCATCAATGGAAGCGGGAAGCACTGCCTTGTAAACCACGCCAAAGTTTCCCTTTCCCAAAATTTCCGCATTCTCCAAAACAAAGAACTTTTTTTCTAGCTCATATTCTTTTAAAAATCCACGATCCCCAAAAGGATTTACTTCAAGGTTTGCAGGATCTCCTGCAACTTGGCATTGATCATGTGTTTGAGGTGAAAGCCCATTCAAAAACTCGTCCAACTCCTTATCTGATATTACTTGAAGTGCCTTTCGATATTTTGATCGAACATAAACAAGAATAGAGACGCTAATAACTAAGAGAAAAGCATATGCAAATGATCCAACTAAACTCAAAACGAGAATGAATTGACCGGATTGGATATCATTAGAATGTGGATCTGACGATGAGTTAAACCATTGTTTTCCAAAATGTGAAAATTCTTTCTCAACGTATGCCGTTTTTTCTTCCGGCTGGTCAAAGCCATCAATAGTCCTTAAAAATTTATCAGGATCAAATAAAAATGGTCTTTTGCTTGAGGAAAAAGTCTCTTCCGAGGTTTTCAAATTCGTTTGATTTCCAAAACTGACTTGAAGAAGATAAAAGAAAAATATAATTTCAACACTCTTTGCATTAAATCCAAGCATTTTTGTGTTGTTCAATGCTCTGCCAAACGATTCACTTATGCCTAGCAAGCACAAGAGTTGAATGACTTTTAGCATAAAACTAAATTTATTTTTAAGCTCAATTACTAATAAATAAGATAACAGCATGATAAATTACTTCAAATGGATTCGCGGAATAGATGACCGCTAATTATTCACAAACCCGAGTGTGGTTTAATTAGATTTTTGCGTAACACTGCTCTACTCAACAATCAGAATTTTGCATTGCAGCAAAACACATTATTCTGTAAATGACAGAATATTTGCAAAATTCTAGATAATTTACATAGAGCCAAATTGACGCACAAAGGTCAGCCTAAGACAACGGTTTTTTAAAATTATTATTCCGGAAATATGGCTATTGTGGTAGGAGGTTAGCTAATTTAGTGCAAAAATAATTATCAAATATCTCATTACCACCGTCATTTCCAGCTAGGATAATGCATCGAAAAACAAGATAAAGCAAATGCAATGAATTTAAAAATATTACCAGCAAAATTGCAAATAAATGT
>JAANSO010001893.1:0-15162 GCA_036507315.1 Lepidocyrtus fimetarius | reverse complement strand
GAAAAGGTTCAGATGTAAAATTGGGCTTATGAATCATCGTAACCCTGTCCACAAGAACGTTAACCGTTACGCTTGCAATCTTTGGGATAAAAAATATAAAAAATTGTGTAACCTGAATAGCCACAAGGATGTTGTTCATTTGTGAACAGTGTTTTATTGCAGATTTTGCAAAAAAGGGATACCTTGTAAATCTAATTTACGCAAACACGAGAAGATTTGCAAATATGGGCAGACAATAAAAACTGAATGAATTGAAAATGCTCAGATTTGTCAATTATTTAATTTTTTGTTGTAAAGATGTCATTTAATTATTTTAATATATTTCCTTGTGTACGTATTTACAAATATAATAAAACAAATTTGTATGGGCGTATCCTTAGAACATTTTCAGACAACACTTTTAATGCCTCTGACAATTATATTTTCCTTATGTAATTCGTTAACATTTGCTGAGTTGACAAATTTGTGGAACTGTAAGAAAAAAGCAATTGAAACTTATTCGTAAAGCGCATTAGTACTTCCGTTTCTAATCCAGCAAAAGAAAACTTATTTATTATGCACTGGAAATCATTAATTTAGTCATTTAAATATGACTTGTGGTTGTTAATATATTTTTTTACTTTTTATAATTTATTTGGAAATACAAATCTATTTATTTGGTTATCTAAGACATTTTTTCCAGATTTTAAAAATAGTTTTATAGCTCAACTGCGGTCTCATTTATTTTTCCTCTTTGCAAAAAAAATTATGGAATGAGTAACAGCGCAATAGAAATAAATAATTGATTTGTGAATATAAATGAAAAACATGCTCCGTTTGCATCAATGAAGAAATAAACATCACCTGTTCTCAGGAGAAAGTAATTAGCTCACTTGTGCAACACTCGCATCCTGTTCATACATTCTCATTTTCATAAATCTTAATACAAACAGCGCAGATAGAAAGTCCCGTCCATAAAATGCATTGCAATAGCAGCAAAATAAACATTTAAAAATATTTATAGATAATTTATAAATTATTAGTTTTTGTTTGTGATCATTATGGAGTTTAGTAGGAATAATGTAGATTGCGCGCAACAATTAAATACAAAAGGATGTTGCTTTCTTTGTTTGCAAACGGAAGATAAAAATAGGAATATTGAAGGAGACCCACATTCGTTTTCTATTCGATCGCTTCTGCAGCAATTTCAAATCACGTCTTTCGATAATCAAATTATTGCCGGAAAAGACATTGAAGTGGCCCTCTGTGAAACATGTGAAAGCAATTGTAAGGGATTTACTGCTGTGTTGGAGGAACTTCAGAAAGCCCAAATGAAAATGAATTATTTCTTGGAGCGGATAAGTAAAGCTATTTCTGGTTCAAAAAAGGACTCCAAAAGGGTTCAAGTCTACTCCAAGAGGATGACAGAGGATCCAAAAGCCCTGGCCCAACTTGCCTTTGTGGATGATTTAAGAAAGAAGCTGGCAGTTAAAAGTAAGTTGAATTTATAGTATATAACGGTAATTGCTTTTTATTTCAAATGGATGATTGATTGAAGCCTTACGTTTCCAATTTAGCATTGATTATGGCTATTTTTTAAAATTAGGTTTAGAAATGCAAGTGGGACCTGTTCCACGGGTCAATTTGGAAAAAACTAAACTGAAGAAGATAATTCAAATTAAGCAAGAAGGCGACTGTACAGAAGAGTTAAATGATGTTGAGGAGGATGTGTTCCGTAACGAGGATCAAGAATGTTTTGAACCGGAAGCTACCTTTCCACCCCTGGAGCCTCCGCCCGCAAAAATCAAACAAGAGAAAGAAGCTAGCTGTCCATTAAAAGACACTAAACTGACTAAGCCCCGCAAGGAACAAAGTTTTTCCTACAAAAGGATCAAAGAGACTGGAATGTATCAATGTACGAAGTGCGATAAAATCAGCCAAAAAACTAGAACAATTTCCCATCATTATCAAGCTGTACATCTCAAGAGAAGATTTAAATGCGATATCTGCAACATTTCATCCTACGCTACAAATAGTCGTTTGAAAGTGCATCAGAAGATTTGTCGGGAAACTTTGGAGGAACGGTTGTCAAAGGAAAAAGAACGAAAGGGGTTTAAGTTTGTTTGCGATTTGTGTGGGAAAAGGTTCAAATGTAATACTGGGCTTCTGACTCATCGACAGGCTGTCCACAAGAACATTAACCGTTATTCTTGCAATTTGTGTGATAAAAAATTCACAAAATTGTGTAGCCTGAATAGACACAAGGATGCCTTACATTTAGGTAAAGTGTTTAGCTGTAGATTTTGTAAAAAAGAAATTCGACGTAAATATCTAGTGTACAGTCATGAAAAAATATGCAGTCGAATAAAGGAAATCAAAACCGAATCAGGTGAAAAATTAGCTTTGTAACTTTGTTATGGCGCAAACTATAAGGAATTATTTCTTTGCAAAATTTGCGATAAAACAAGAAGAAACTTGTGACTTGTAAACTTTCCTGATGTAATTCGTCAACATTGCTGAGTTGACAAATTTGTGGAACTGCAAGAAAAAAGCAATTGAAACTATTATGGACTGAAAATTATTAATTTAGTGCTTTAAATATGACTTAATATATAGAATATAATGTTTTATTTTTTTGATGATTTATTTAGAAATACAAATCTATTTACTTGTTGAACTAATAAATTTGTTCTAGATTTTAAAAATAGTTTTATAGCTAAATTGCGCTCTCATTTTTCTCTCTTTGTATAAAATAATTCTGGAATAAGTAACAGCGCAAGAGAAATAAAGAATTGATTTGTGAATATAAATGAAAAACATGCTCCGTTGTAGCAATGAAGAAATAAATATCACCTGTTCTCAGGAGAAAAGTAATTAGCTCACTTGTGTAACACTCGCATCCTCTTCATACTTTTTCTTTTCATCAATCGTAATAGAAAAGCGCAGAGAAAAAGACCTGTCCATAAAATACATTGCAATAGCAACAAAATAAACATTTAAAAATATTTACAGTTAATTCACAAATCATTTTTGTAATTATTATGGAGTTCAGCAAGAACCAAACAGATTTTGCGCAACAATTGAATACCAAAGGATGCTGTTTTCTTTGTTTGGATGATGCGGAAGAAAATAAAATTAACAGAGGTGAAGGCCGGCATCTGTTTTCTATTCAATGTCTTCTGCGACACCTTCAAATCACTTCTTTCGATAAGCAAATCTTCTCTGGAAAAGACATTGTAGTGGATCTCTGTGGAGCTTGCGAAAACATCTTTGAAGGATGTACAAATTTGTTGCTGGAACTTGAGAAAGTGCAAATGAAAACGAATTATTTCTTGGAGCGGATTAGTAAAACTATTTCAGCTTCTAAAAGGGACTCAAAAAGGGTTCAAGTCTATTCCAAGAGGATGACAGATGATCCCGCAACCTTAACTCAACTTGTGTTTGTGGACAAATTAAGAAACGAATTGGCAGTTAAAAGTAATTTACTAAACAGTAAAACATTATTGTGGAAGTTGATGATGACGTTAAAAATTTCACTTTTGTAATTCCAGGCCATAAAACTAGAGATGGACGCATAGCAATTGTCAAATTAAAAAGGATAAGCAAGGAAGTTATTAAAATAAAAAGAGAAGCTCCTCAAGAGCTGACTACAATAAAAAAAGTTGAAGATGGCTTTAATTACGAAGATTCTAAATTTGATTTTGACCAATGCCCCGATATTTTGGAACTTGATGCCGGCTCTCCATTGTCGCCAAGGGATGAATCTCCCGAGCCAATTAAGAAAGAGGAAGTTAACCGCACTTCCGCCGCAGCCACTGCCGGAGAAGCTTCTGTAATAAAGTTTGAAACTGAAAAAGAAAAGGGGCGAAAGCGCTATTCAAGAGGTATTTGGTACACCAAAGTCAAAGGGACGGGAATGTATCAGTGCAGAAAATGCAATAAAAGCTATCGATCCCAACAGGCAGTACATGCACATTATCAAAGTGTCCATCTCAAAAAAAGATTTAAATGTGATATCTGCAACATTTCATCTTACGCTACAAATTATGATTTGAAAGTGCATCAGAAAACTTGCCAGGAAACTTTGGAAGAACGTCTGGTAAACAAAAAGAAAAAGGAAAACTCCAAATTTATTTGCAATTCGTGTGGGAAAAAATTTAGAACTCAGGGTTCACTTCAGGCTCATCGAATGTCAGTCCACAAGAATATTAACCGATATCCTTGTGACCTTTGCAGCAAAAAGTTTAGCAAGTTGTTTAATTTAAAAACTCATAAGGATGCGGTCCATTTTGGGAGAGTGTTGTCTTGTCGATTTTGTCAAAATCAGTATAAAAGCAAAAGTAGTTTATGGCACCATCAAATCCTTTGTAAGGGAAATGGCAAAATTAAAACTGAGTTGGTAAACCAACAATAAACTCAATTGTGATTTTTATATTTGTATAGAATTAACATTTTAAGTTACAAGGAAAGGGGTTTTGTACAAAATAACAATTTATTTGTTAATTTATAAATGCATTTTACATCACCTGTTCTCAAAGGGAAAGCAATTAGCTCACTTGTGCATCACTAGTATCCTGGTCATAAATATTCGTAAAAATTAAATAAAAATGTAAATGTTTTGGTTATCCACCAGCATGTTCTAGATTTTGAAAGAAATTTAAGAAAAGGCTTCATTGACTAGTTGCTTTCTTTTTTAATATGACTTTGGAATAAGTACAAGCAAGAAAAAAATATGCTTATTTGTGATTAAAAATGAAACACATGCTCCAATAAATATATAAATACACACCCATCACCTGTTCTCAGGAGAAAGTAATTAGCTCACTTGTGCAACACTCGCATCCTCTTCATACATTTTCATTTTCATAAATCTTAATACAAAAAGCGCAGAGAAAAAGACCTGTCCATAAAATACATTGCAATAGCAGCAAAATAAACATTTTCAAACATTTCTAGATAAATTATAAATTATTAATTTTGTGATTAACATGGAACTCAGCAAGAACCAAACTGATTTTGCGCAACAATTAAATACAAAAGGATGCTGTTTTCTTTGTTTGGATGATGTGGAAGAAAATAAAATCAACAACGGTGAAGTCCGGCATCTGTTTTCTATTCAATGTCTTCTTCTACATCTTCAAATCACATCGTTCGAGAAACAAATCCTCACTGGAAAAGACATTGAAGTGGATCTCTGTGAAACTTGTGAAAACATCTTTAACGGACTCACTAATGGGTTGGCCGAACTTGAAAAAGTGCAAATGAAAATGAATTATTTTCTTGAAAGGATCAAAAAAACTATTTCCAGTTCAAAAAAGGATTCCAAAAGGGTTCAAGTCTACTCCAAAAGGATGACAGATGATCCCTTAACCTTAGCTCACCTTGCGTCTGTGGACAAATTAAGAAACGAATTGGCAGTTAAAAGTAATTTTTAATTAAACAGTAAAATATTGGAAATGTGGAAGATGATGGATGATAACATCGTTTTTGTAATTCCAGGCCATAAAAATATAGTTGGACGCATTGCAGTTGTAAAATTAAAAAAGATAAGCAATAGAGTCGTTAAAATTAAACAAGAATCTTCCCAAGACCTCACTACAAAAATGGAAGTTGAAAATGACTTCAATCACGAAGGTTCAGATTTTGACCTTGACCACAGTCCCGAAATTTCGGAACCTGATGCCGGCTTTCTATTGTCGCCAAGGAATGAGTCTCCCGAGCCAATTAAGAAAGAGGAAGCTAACGGCAGTCCCACCTTAACTGGGTTAAAAACTAAAATACAAAAAGACCGGAAGTACCGTTCACGAAGTAGTCGTTACACCAAGGTCAAAGGGACGGGGATGTTTCAGTGCAGAAGATGCGATAGGACGTATCGATCCAATCAGGCAATCATGTATCATTTTCAAAGTGTCCATCTGAAGCAAAGATTTAAATGCGAAATCTGCAATATTGCAACCTACGTACAACAATCTGATTTGAAAGTACATAAGAAAACCTGCCGAGAAACTTTGGAAGAGCGATTGGCAAAGGAAGAAGAAAGAAAAGAGTTTAAGTTTGTTTGTGATTTGTGTGGGAAAAGGTTTAAGCATCACTCTGGATTGCTAGGTCATCGGAACGATGTTCACAGGAACATTAACCGTTATGCTTGCAATCTTTGCGATAAAAAATACACAAAATCGTCGAGTTTAAAAGAACACAAGGATGCCATTCACTTTGGGAAAGTGCTTCATTGTAGACTTTGTAATAAAGCAGTTCTCCGTAAAGGTCATTTGCGCAGTCATGAGAAAAAATGCAAACAAAGGAAGAAAATCAAAACTGAGCCAGAAGAAAAATAGCTTTGTTACTTTACTGCGCAAACAATTCGATGTGAAAGAAATTATTTTTATAAATTAATAATTTTGACAAGCAAAATCTCTTTATTGAAAATTGCTGCCTTTCTATCACTGGTGCCTTCAAATCAATTGTGAAGGAAAGGGCAGAGGCAGAGCAAAATAAAAACTGAGGCAGTGAATTAATAGTGAAGCTCCAGGAAGTAGCGTTATCCAAAAGCAATAAATTATTTGTCAACCTTTCAGTGTCAGTAAAATTTTGTAAGTTAGCTTTGTTTGCCAAGGTTTGTTTGTAAAATCAGGTTATTCAATTAAAAAATATGAGAATGAGAGAGAATTCTGTTAGATTTGATTACCATTATTGAATCCAGTGGATACTGTGTACTATTTACTCCATAAATGTGAGTCAAAATTTGGAGAAAGCAGACCAAAATGTAGGAGGGAAAAGCCTCAGCTCACTTACTTTCCTCATTCATTCCTCTGCATAATACGCATTTGAAACAATCTAGTACCTTTTCACACACAATGGAGTAACAGCAGCTCACTAAATAAGTGCGTACATTTTTAATGTTTGCAAAACGGAATATTTTAATTGTTGATTAAAAAAAGCTTGATCTCCCGAACAATAAACTGTACATGTAAAAAGCCAGTCTAAACATTTAAAACTTAAACTTTCAATTGAAGGATGATCTCATGGCATTATAGCTCAGCTCGCTATTGTGGACAATTTAAGGAAGGAATTGGAAGTTAAAAGTAAATGTATTTTAAATAAATAATTTTGAATGAGGAAGCAATTAATTTTATTTGATGAATTTAGAAAAATAGTACAAAATTGATAATTATTGGGTTAAACGGATAACCTCATAACTATCAAATTACTTCAAAAAATAAATAATCATGATCATTGAAAAAGACGTAAATTCATCCAGTGAAGGCTCAAAGTATTGTTCCAGCGAAAAATCCCTTCAAATTCTAATGCGACTCCAGCTCCACAAAGTAAGGAGAAGATTTTTCTGTTCTTCATTATCCATCTTTTTGAAAAAGCCAGACTCAGTCAAGGCGCTGTTGGTAGGGAGTCTAAATAAAGAATCCCCAGTTAGAAACCTTTTAATTTTAAAGTAATTCTCAACGGGTGTCCCTTACTCTGACAACTCAGTCAATGCATGAGCTCTAAGCTCTTCCAAATCCTTGTTGTTCATAACGTAGTAATACAATTCCAGAAGGGAGTCCACAGAATTCAGTTTCATTCCCTTTTCAGTTAGCAAATCCTTCATATCTCTCTCCAACGCTTTTACTCCGTATTTGTGGCTCAGTTGAAACAGTTCCAACGCCATGTCTGGCGAAAAAGTGCTAACCTCAAGGCTTAATCCGTAAAGGTAGCGCACCATTTGAGTCACACCTTCCTCGCTATTTCCTTCCATCAAAATCTTTCCAGATTGTGCTTCAGCCGTGGCGTTTTCAGAATTTAGCATGGAGCAAAACACTGGACTTTGAGCTACATAAAAAACCAGTTAGTTAAAAACTTTTAAACGTTGAATCTGGCAAATTGGTTTTAATTAGTACCCATTAAAATATTCTTGTGAGCTTTGACCTCAGCCCCACTGGTCACAATAGTTACATCCTTACTGGAATCAGGTAGTTCGTAGATGCTTGCAAGAATAGACTCAGTTTGGTCGTTACCAAACACATTATATTCCCAATGTGGAGTACATTCAAGGCTAATCGTGAAGTGGAAGGTGATTGTTTTCTTTGGATCTTTCAAATGTTCCTTTGTGACCCGGAAGGTTGAAAAACTACCTTCACGATTGAATGCAACCGTCCTGGCTTTATGCCTTTTTCCGGACTCCAGGAGAACTTAAAATATTGCAAATATAATTATTTGTTTATATAAATCCAATAATCGTGAAATATTTTAATTACCAAACTCCTGAGTCAAGCCATAAATCTTTAATGTTGCAGTGAATGCCTTACTCCCCGTAATGAAAACTTTGTCGTAAAGATTTTGGTCCACTTGAAGATAGTAAACTGCTTCAATTTTGTCTTTGACCTCCGTGACGCAATACAAACCAAACACACTGAAAACAATTAAATAGAATAATTAACTTAAATAAACTAAGCACTTGACAAATTCTTTACCATTTGATTTTATCCAGTCCTTTCTTCTTCCCCACAAGGAAGTTCCGCAGAGGAAGGAGATCTTTGTTGGCGCTGTACGCCTCTTCAATCTCACTCAAATCAAGCTCCCCATACGTTACTGACACCATTGGGATTTGGTTATCTCCAATGAATTTTTCCGGATCCAAAGTGCTTAAATCCAGCAAAGAAGCTGCAAAAATATTTTAAATGAAACGTAAAATAATGAAAACTAAAGATAAAATCACCCTCAAACTAGTATTCTACACTAACCAAGGTGAGCCTCAGCTGTAACTGTTTTCTTCAAATTTTTAACTACCATCCGATACTTTTTCACATCCGTAGGCGCCATTTTACTAGTATCTTAGTTTAAGAAACTCAAGACGGAAAATAAAGATAATTAATCATTAATAATCGATTTCCTGATTTTTATTGGTTTAAATTGTTTAGTAATAACTATTTTGGATATTTTTGAAGATTATTTTAATGATTTCTATAACAAGCTCTTGATTTGTAGTTTATGTTTTTATAAAGCGTGTATTATAACCATTTTGCATTGATTGTAAATGCATTGTAGAATGAGCAAAAAGACTTTAGAAATAAAACATCATTTGTGGAATGCAATGAAAATGAAAAGATGACACCTGTTCTGGGGAGAAAGTAATCAGCTCACTTGTGTAACACTCATATCCTGTTCATACATTTTCATCAATCTTAATACAAAAAGCAGAGAGAATATAACTTGTCAATAAAATACATTGCAATATAGCAGCAAGATAAACATTTTAAAATATTTACAGTTAATTTACAAACTATTTTTGCAATTAGTATGGAGTTCAGCAAGAATAAAACAGATTTTGCGCAGCATTTAAATACTAAAGGATGCTGTTTTCTTTGTTTTAATGATGTGGAAGAAAATAAAATTAACAGAGGTGAAGGCCGTCATCTCTTTTCTATTCAACGTCTTCTTCGACACCTTCAAATCACATCTTTTGATAAGCAAACCTTCACTGGAAAGGACATTGAAGTGGATCTCTGTGAAACTTGTGAAAGCACTTTGAAGGGATTCACTAATGTGTTGGCCGAACTTGAAAAAGTGCAAATGAAAATGAATTATTTTCTTGACAGGATCAAAAAAGCTATTTCTGGTTCAAAAAAGGATTCCAAAAGGGTTCAAGTCTACTCCAAGAGAATGACAGATGATCCCGATACCTTAGCTCAACTTGCGTCTGTGGACCAATTAAGAAACGAATTGGCAGTTAAAAGTAATTTTAATTAAACAGTAAAATATTGGTAATGTGGATAGATGATGATAATTTCGTTTTTGTAATTTCAGGCCATGAAAATAAAGTTGGACGCATTGCAGTTGTAAAATTAAAAAGGATAAGCAATAAAGTCGTTAAAATTAAACAAGAATCTTCCCAAGACCTGACTACAATAAAAGAAGTTGAAGATGACTTCAATCTCAATCACGAAGATTCTGATTTTGATTTTGACCACAGTTCCGAAATTTCGGAACCTGATGCCGGCTCTCCATTGTCGCCAAGGGATGAGTCTCCCGAGCCAATTAAGAAAGAGGAAAGGAACGGTAGTCGCGCCCTAACTGGGTTAAAAATTAAAATGCAAAATGACCGGAAGTACCGTTCACGAAGTATTTATTACACCAAGGTCAAAGGGACGGGAATTTTTCAGTGCAGAAAATGCGATAGGACGTATCGATCCAATCAGGCAATCACCTATCATTTTCAAAGTGTTCATCTCAAAAAAAGATTTAAATGCAATATCTGCAACATTGCAACCTACACTGTACTTTTTCAATTAAAAGTGCATAAGGAAACATGCCGGGACACTTTGGAACAGCGTTTGGCAAGGGACAGAGAAAGAAGAGATTTTAAATTTATTTGTGATTTGTGTGGGAAAAGGTTCAAATGTATCAATGAGCTGAGAGGGCATCGAATAGTTGTTCACAAGAACATTAACCGTTATTCTTGCAATCGTTGTGATAAAAAATACACAAAATTGTGCAGTTTAAAAGAACACATGAACGCTATACATTTGGGCAAAATGTTTTATTGTAGATTTTGCAAAAAAAAATTTCGCCGTAAAACTTATGTATACAAACATGAGAAAATATGCGATCAAAAAAAGATAATCAAAACTGAATGAGAAGAAAAATAGTTTTGTGACTTCACCGCACAAAAACATACTCGATAAGAAACGTAATTATTTTAAAGATCATCGTGGAAGAAAATGTAAATCGTTGACTAGTTTAATTGCCTGGGAAAGAAGCCCATGCGATAGAGTTCAGTTTTTTCAATAACGCGATAAAACAAAAATTGTTTACGAATGCAGGAAAAAGCATTTTCATGTCATAATTTATTAGAAAATATTATAAAATAATAAAAATTATTTGTTTACATGTAGAATAGCACAGTTTTACAACAATTTATTTTTTATTAAACTTAAGCAGATTTACACATTTTTATCACAGAATGAATTTACATCACTGTTTAATTTACGGTCCAATAAAAGGTTAAAATGGAATTTTGCATGCAAGGTGCAGTTCCATGAAAAATTGAACAGCAAAGGAAGCTGCTGGAAAAGCACAATTAATTTCTCATTTCCAAATCGTCCATTTCCTCTGATTCGTCCTCAACCACTTCAAATGAAAGGTGCTCCATAGTTTGCATTACCTTTAAAAGCTGGTCATTATGACTTAATTGGACAAGTATTTGAAGGTCTTTCTTTTTTATCGGCAAGAGTTCGCTTAAGTGAATAAAACAGCTCGAACGAATACGAAGCTTTTCTAGCTTTCTCCAGTGCTCCAAAAATGTGGGAAGTGCATCCCGGGAAATTGGCGCTCGAAGACAAGTCAAGTTCGGAAACCAACTGCTAATTAATTCCACATCAACTTTGTTTAAATCCCAACCCAAAAATCGAAACTTTTTTAAATCCAAGCACTGTATAGGCCCCTCTGTTGGGGAACACCTAATGGCTCTTAACTTTTTAGGCAAGCATTTATTCCTTGGTAAATTTCCATTGTAAATCCAATCTCCAGTTCCAGGCAGACGTGGGGCTACCCTTTCCGAGCTAATTGTAGTCATAACGGTAAGTTCTTGAAGCTTTGGCATGGATCTCAAAGTGCTAAAGTCAAACTTCATCAGTTCGTCTTCATCTTCAGAATCCCGAGGGTCTTTAAATAAAATCTGGAACTTTGTCAAATTGGGAAAGGAAAAAACAGACAAGTCAAAAAACCACACATCAGCTCTTCTATGAGTTCCTCTGAAAGCAAATTCCAAGTGAAGTGTGTGAAGGTAGCTGGAGCAATTTGATATCGCTTCGTAATAATAAAATCGTGAGCTTCGAACCATATATAAACAGAGTTCTCCCACATGAAGATTTTTTAAAGAAGTTGAAAGGGGTGCCAAAATATCTCGCAAGAATCTGCAGTTCATATTCAGTTCTTTTTATGTGTATTTAAGACTCTCCAGTTTGCAAGGCTTCCCGTTAGCCGCAAGATCCAAAAGACCGATGAAGATTCTCTCCGAATGAACGGACAAAGTCTAATAAAATAAAAAATATTATATCAATAATTGCTTTAAAACAACTTTAAAAATTGTTATTTAAATTAACCTTTAAATTAGGACACAATTCAAGGATTCGTTTAGCTTTGTGTGAATTAGTAAGGAAATTAAAATGAAGTGATGTCAACTTGTCTGCTAAAACCGCTGTAGTTTTCTTCTCTACATTATCTTTGCTTTGTCCCTCGTCGTCACTGTCCTCGTCAGATTCTTTATCCGATAGCTTATCCAAATAAAAATTTCTATCTTCACACGAATTGTCAAACTCCAACTGTTTTAGATTTTTGCAATTTTTTATTAACTCTTTGAAAACTGAATCAATTTGTGTTCCTGGACCGCCTTTGAATATTGCCTTGCACAGCCGTAGAATTTCAACATGAGGGCCGCATATCTCTAAAAATTTATTTTCTCTTTCTCCGATAACTACGAGGGGTCAACCTTTATAGGAAATTGAATATGATTTAAATGGATATTTTAAAAGCTTGAAACTTTTTAAACCCTCGTCTGAACCAGCCTTTGCAATATTTTCCTGATCAATTTGACCTCTCTCTTTATCTAAAATATCAAGAAATTGTTCCATAAAAACGCAATCATAAAAAGCGTCCTCATCTACATCCGGAATTGATTTGATCTGGAAAGACAAAGATTTAAAATTCAGCCGTGATTTTGCCAACATTAAACATTTATAAATCCATTTACTTTAATTTTTATTTGCGATGATCTCCTCCAAAACGCTAACGTTTCTTCTTTCCAGAGCGGACTCACAAGCCGGAAGTCCTCTCTGTCCATAAAAGAAAGGTTTTTAAATATTTCGTCGACAATCACTCCGTTTTTGAGTGCCATGTCCTGAAAGTAAAGGGACTGTTCGGAGACTTCCACAGATTCGGAATCTTTGCCGTGGAAAACATAGCAGTTTCTTTTACAGACTTCCCCATCAGAATGTTCCTTGTTTTCTTTTATTGGTAACTTGTAGAGAGGTAAGATTAATTCCAAGTCGCCTAAAATCAAAGAAAAATGTAGGCAAAACTGACTGTTTCAGGCAGAGAGATGTTCATTTAAAAATTTACGGGATAAATCTTCCAGATTGTTAATTTGGCAAAGTAGAATTAAATTGAAGAAGTTGACTTCATTCACTCCATCTGAATTGAATTCTATCCAGTGCTTGACAATTTCACAGAAGGCGACTTCATTGTTAATTTCGCCAGATTCTAGTCCTCCCATTAGATTTTTTATTTTCTCGGCATCAGTCAATAGTTTCCCTGCCAAGGCAATCAAACGTGGTTGGAGGCGAGTTTCAAGATCGAAGTAGGCATAGTTTAAATTCTTAAAGGTAAACTCTTCTCGGTGCAAATCTGCAAATATTCAATAAAAACGTCACCAGTTTTTAAATGACTGTACTGAAGATTTTTTAGTCAAAGCGTTCTAATATACTAATTACCTTCAATACTAAACGGATAAAAATCTGTGTCCTTGCTCATTTTAATTGCTTTGCGAAAAGTACTTTAAAAAACTAAACAAATAATTTAAATGCAAGTTAAAACAGCTTAATTTTGATTAAAATACAAATAATATATGCGTAAACGGAAACAATACATTTTGCTATTCTCTAAAACAGATGATGTTTCGTATTAAAACAGGGCCCAATCTATTCTATGTATTGACATGGGCAAACCTTTCTTTTTACTGCGGCGACAAATTTTAAAACGAGGCATAGAAACTGTGAGCATTTCACTTTGGATATAAAACTGAATGGGTTTAAAGTCCATGAGTAATTTTTTCTGTTTGTATTACGAGAAGAGTATTTTGACCGGCTAAGCACACGCATTTTTCTTCTGTTTTTACTTTGTTCTTGTTGGCTTTGCAGCCTTTAGAAATAAAAATATACCTTTTGTGATGCATTGAATATGAAAAAATGAAACACCTGTTGTGGAGAGAAAGTAATCAGCCCACTTGCGTAGCACTCGTATCCTGTTCATACATTTTCATAAATTATAAAAAAGCACAGACAAGAATGCCCAACAATAAAACATTGCAAATTTGCAAAAATATTTAATAATTTTGAATAAAAATAAAACCACTTAATTTTTTATCATTTTTGGTAATAATGGAGTTCAACAAGGAAGAAACAAATTTTACACATCGATTAAATACAAAAGGATGCTGTTTTCTTTGTTTGGACGATGTAAAAGAAAATAAAATTATTAGCGATGAAGAACGGCATCTGTTCTCTATTCAATGTCTTCTTCGACACCTTCAAATTACATCTTTTGATAAGCAAATCTTCACTGGAAAAGATATTGAAGTGGATCTCTGTGGAGCTTGTGAAAACATCTTTAAAGGATTTAGTAAGGTGTTGGAGGAACTTGAGAAAGCTCAAATGAAAATGAATTATTTCCTAGAGCGGATTAGTAAAGCTATTTCCAGTTCAAAAAAGGACTCCAAAAAGGTTCAAGTCTACTCCAAGAGAATGACGGATGATAAAAAAGCCTTGACTGAACTTGCATTTGTGGATGAATTAAGAAAGAAGCTGGCAGTTAAAAGTAGGAGTTGATTTTATAACAGATAACTGTTCTTAAATAATTCATCCATTCCAATTTTAAACTCATGTATTCATTTAAATATGTCAAATTTTGCTTAATTAGGTTTAGCCATACAGACTGGGCCTATTCCGCGGATAATTTTGGAGCGAACTGTAGTGAAGAAAATAATTCAAGTTAAAGAAGAAAAAGAAGGTGGGACTGCGGAAGCGGAAGATGTGTCTAGTTTTGAAGAACTGAATATTGACTATAAAGATGATAAATTTCTCGGACCAGTCTCTGAATCCCTGGAACCAGTCAAACAAGAGGAAACAAAAAACCAATCAAAAATAGAAACTAAAGCTGACAAATCACGCAAGTTTTCACCAAATTTGTATTATGTACATGTCAAAGAGACGGGAGCGTATAAGTGCAGAAAATGTGATAGCATTTATCAATCCAAACAAGGAGCCGACAATCATTATGAAAGTGTTCATCTCAAACAAAGATTTAAATGCGATATCTGCAACATTTCAAGCTACGCTAGACCTTTTCATTTGAAAGTGCATCAGAAGACTTGCCAGGAAACTTTGGAGAAGAGGTTAGCAAAGGAAAAAGAAAGGA
>JAANSO010001892.1:0-15166 GCA_036507315.1 Lepidocyrtus fimetarius | reverse complement strand
GGAAATTGGAATTCTGTTTTGTTACTGCTTATGCCGCTTTTGAGAACAAACGGAATATTTTCGTCTCTGGTTTTCTACTTTCTATAAATTTATCATTAGAAGAAAAACGGGAATATGCATAAATGATGGAAATGCATTTGAATTTCATACACACATCTTTGGATAGAAGGATAAAAAATTCGATTACTCTCCGTTTAGTCGGTTTCCTGTTCTTCTTCATCATCATTATTATTATTTGAAGGATTGACTTATGGTCAAATTAATTTCGAGGGGAAAATAAATATACTTTCTAAGTAGAAGCAGATTGTGAAGCAAATACAAAGCCTCGCTTTACGATTTGTTTGCGTTTTATTTCTGCCTGGCTTGAGATAATCATGGGAAGAGCCAGTCAGTCATACTAGAAATTAAATGTAAAAACCTGAAATAGTAATATTTTATGTTGATAAAGCAGTCATTCATAAATATTCTGTACTCTCATAACTCTCAAGTTAAGCTTAACACAAAAACATACATTAAATAATTCAATCCTTGCATATCATCACTTCAAAAATAATAAATCCGATCTCATATGAATTTATATTAACCCATAAATACGATGGAGTTTGAAATCATAACTGAATGAAATCCCACACCACCGTATCATCATCATTATACTAGAACTGGCATAAACCTTGGTTTTTTGCACACAAACACATCTGCTGTTCTCTACTCCCTCTTGTCTACCGCGTTATTGCGTGTAATATTTTTTTAACTTGAAAATTGGAGGAAAATGAAGAAATGAGAGCCAGACCTCACAAAGGTTATAAATAGAAAAGTCCGATTTTTTAAAATGTGTCGCCTCTTGAATAACATTTATATAAAATGTGGATTAAATCTTGATGATGAAATATATGTATTTAGGTCACTTTCGTGTACTCGGGTAACCATACACAAGCACCTGTTTGCATCATTCATCATCAACAACACTCTGTGGCTGGTTTGGTACAGGACCGTTGTCAACTCCGGAATAACCGTTAATGAGCTGAATCAGGTAAAACGTGAATGTAAAATGCTTACTTTCTTTTTGCATGCAATGTCATGTTAGACAAACAAAATATTGTTTACCCATGCTCTTTGCTTTTCATGCTTTAATAGTAGGTGAAGAGGTTATTATTATGCTTGTAGTTTCATATAATGGCGTGTTAAACTTGTTAATCCTTTCTATCCATCTAAATCTCAGTTGGCCCCAATGTTACAAATCTAATAATAACAAGTTTACAGAGTTTACTGCATGACAGATACCAGAGCCTTCAATTTTCAAGGAAGATGGAAGAAAGATATGATTTTTGTGGTTTATTTTAGTCGAAATCTGTAATGTACGTAGTATTACATACGTGTGAGACCTGGTGAAACTATCCCAGTTTGGAAATTCCCAAATGCCCCATCCAATGAAATATGAAAGAAAGCGGCTCACCTGTGTACTTCATCTCTGACGGCTTAAGAAGACTACAACAACGACTGGATTCAATCCTGTTTTATCATCATCATTATTCTGAACCACGCTCTGCTTTTTACTACTTGAGCTATAATAATAATATTGTTTAACTATGGTTTTAGTGAAAAATCACGTTACTCGTTCCCTCCAAATCCCAAGAAAAAACAACTTCCTTGATCTCGTATCATATTCATAANTATAATAATAATATTGTTTAACTATGGTTTTAGTGAAAAATCACGTTACTCGTTCCCTCCAAATCCCAAGAAAAAACAACTTCCTTGATCTCGTATCATATTCATAAAGCACATACGAGTCTATAGTTTTTCTTCGTTTTCAAACCAAACCAATCATATAGAAACATTTCTCAATTCTTATTCGTAACTTAAATTTTAAGTGACTTTCTCCAACAACGTCGTTCACATAAACGTTATAATATCATGGAGTAAAAAAGTCATAAAGGCATTTTTTTATGTACATATTGTAGATCCATAGAATGATGATTGCATAACTTTTCTCTCCATAAAACTGACCATCCTGTTTGTTTGCATTCGCTCCCAAGATTCGTAACGACGACTTCCTGTTTTCCCGGTCCTTCCACTCCTACTTACCCTAACCCTATCCATTCCAAACAAAAAGAAAAAGATTTCGTGTCATGTCACCACAACTCTTGAAAGTAGATATGACAAGTTAAAAGGAAAAACGAGAGGATGAACTGATGTGAGTTGCAAGTTATAACCAAGCAACTTTTGACATGAGAAACAAAAACGAAATAGTGAAATGGAAGAAGAAAAAATGGATAATAGTGATAGAGACAAGGAAGAACAGGGACCCCATGCAAATACTATGGACACGACGGGAAATGAGTAAAGTGGTCTCTCTTTCTCTCTTTGATATATGAATACATGTACGAACGTGGGCATTCACTCACTTTCACTTATTTGCCTCTTTCATTGTTTTCTGGTAAGAAGAAGTGAAAAGAGGTCTTCTTCCTCTTTCATCCTTTCTCCGTTGACTCACTTACCATCGCCACTACTCCCCATATCACAAAGAAAGTTTATAAGGATGCGTTGATGATGATATTCTGTGTAGACAAGAAACGGAAACTGGTTTATGTTCCCCAGTTTTATTTTTTATGTTACTCTTCCTTTCTCTCTTTCCTAATTTTGAACATAGTTGTGCCCTTTGGTGGTATCGAAATATACTCCGTTTTGGAGCATGTGTTGCATTTTTGCATTCTCCGTCAACGAATGAGTTCCAAAAAAATTCAAGTTTTGAAGTTTTATTTAACAGTTTGTGTATAAAAGCAATAGAGTAAGTAAGTAGCCTGATGGTCTCATTTCAGAAGAGATTGAGTGAAAATACAAGAAAAAACTTTCCTTTAGGGGATTGTACAAGTTGAGAGGTTTTTTGTGGCATGACATATGGCGAATATTACTTTTTAAAGTGAGTCATGAAACTCTTTTATGAAAAAATAGGCATGGGATCTCGTTGGACCTTGGAAACTCTGAAACTCAGCACAAAATGGAAGGTGCTTAGTTGAGGATTGGGGTAATGTGGGAGAAAATGATATACTTTATCCATTTCTTTATGCAAATAACAGTAAAGTTCTGGAATGGCTCCAACAAATGCATAAAAATAATTGCAATTTACATTAGTGTTGAACATTAGCTTATACAGTCTCAGGCTACAGCTTTCTCAGCTCAAAAAATTATTACTTTTGCAAACTTTTTGTGTGCAATAATGCTTATTATGTAATTTAAGAAAATGAATATTTCTTTTTATTATGTTTTGGTTTTGCCCAGATATACTGTGCCATCATCCACATCCTTACCCACTACTTTATGATGGCCAATTACTTTTGGATGTTCTGTGAGGGATTCTACCTTCATACTTTGTTGGTATATGCTTTCACCAGAGCAGAGTCAAAACTTTTGAAATGGTTCGTTGTATTTGGGTGGCTTGGACCGAGCATCCCGATTGGAATGTATACAGCTTTTAGGGGCAGCGACAGCGATCCAACTGAAAGGAAAGAGTGAGTTGTTTTCTAAAAAGCATTCCGTTACTTTTTAATATTTTATTTGGAATAATTTTTCTGTTTTTCAAAAAGACATTATTCTTTTCGCGTGTTATTCATCATCATTTTCGTTTATTATTTAAACACAGATGCTGGATTCACGACTCGAAATGGTCACTACTCATTTCAGGCCCGGTCTGCATCTGTCTCCTAGTCAGTCTTGCATTTCTTATCAACATCGTGCGAGTTTTAGTAATGAAACTAAACGCCAGCAGAAGAGTTACGAGGACGGTACATGGAAGGAACAACAGTGGAAGACTACTTGCAGGAGAACATAATCAACAGCAACAACGAAATGGTGGAATTCCAAGACGAGAAAGTAGCGCTCAGGGAGGAGGAGGAGGAAATGATAGTGCCAGCTCTCTGAGAAAGGTTTGGAATAAAAGCACCACCCCATGTCCTTATTAAAACTAAAAACTTGTTTGAAGTTTGGAAATGAGCATATGCATCTCCGTTTTGTCGAGTAATTAATTGTGCTTCTTTGGAAATGTATAGGCGTCTAGGGCTACTCTCATTTTAATTCCGCTCCTCGGTCTTCATTATTTTATCATCCCTTTCAGACCTGATAGCGAGTCGAATAGATGGGCCGCAGTCGTTTATGAATATGTTGCTGCTTTTACCAGCTCACTTCAGGTATTAAAATCTACCAATATTCTGTGGAAATTAAAATGAATAAGCGAAAGATAAACCTCTTCAACTGTTCCTTAATAATCTCACGTGGCCCCATATCATCTCCTATTTGTTACAGGGCTTAGCCGTTTCTCTGATCTTTTGCTTTTGTAATGGAGAAGTATTAGCAGTTCTTCGAAGGCATATTTGCCCATCCTACTCACCAAATACTCAAGATTCCACATACAACGATTACTCGTGTGGAGGAAAGCTGCTCCGTAACATAAGGAGCAGATTGTTTAGAAGAAACCGGAGGGGAAATGATATGAGAAATAGTGAGATTGGAAGGGGAGGTTGTTCGGGTGGTGGGCAGAGACAAAGTACTTATTCTTGTAGTCCTACTACTACCATAATGGTAAGATATCACTTCAAGACGAACCTTTCCCCAGTCACGGCTTTCCAAATGAACCGTATTATGTTATTATGCTCAATGTAGAATATCAATGTGCATTATTATTTGTATTGTATGTAATATTTAAATACATTAAGCTTTCTGTGTCATTTTTGTTTCTATATGTCATTGTCTGAATCCCTGTGTTTCTGTGTCTACCTTTCTCCACATACTTCTTGGCTGCTGATGTAAATGTGACCTTGCTTTAATACATGTCAACCGACACTGTATTATTTGTGACCATTCACCTACTCTGTGTTATCTGTTCCTCCTATATCGTGTGTCCGTAAAACATTTCCTGTTTGAATAATAATATGATAAAAACAGAACATCAACACAAGTAGCCTCCCTTCATCCCCATCAAGACGTTCAGCAACACTTCTCCCAGAACACGAACAAGCACACGAACAAGTCTAGTGTAAACAATGAAAAACTAACGCTCCTTTCTTTTCTATCATTTTATTTCCATCTTGATAATAATCTAGGCAACAACAGCCACCGTTGTAATGACTCTTGACGACGATGACCAGAATAGTAGACTGATCGATCTATCCCCAATGAGAGTGAGGAGGACTAGTAACTTCGATGCATCGGATAATGGAAGGGACAGTGACAATGACGTACAACTCGTGGTCATTGCTTCCAGGAAAAATATTAGTAGTGGGAGGGTAATGAAAGAGAAAGATCATACAGTTGGCATTAAAGAAGCTGTTGTCTAATTAATGATTTTTAAATCTTTAGTGCCATGCAGTAGCTTTTCGCTTAAAATGAATCTGAATATTATTGTTGCATACCTAATATTATACTTGTTGAAACATGACTGAAAAGAAATGTATAGTTGGTAAATACAAAATAAAATTTTATAATTCTTTTTTTCAACCAAAAAATTATAAAATGTTGTATGCGTAGTTGAAAAAATAGTAGATGGAATTTAAAATATATAAAAATTACATATCTTGAACCTCGACATGGATTGTTAATGAAATTAATAATTATACTTGTAATTATGTATTAAACTCTGTATGTAAAACGATACAAATAAATAGTTTTTTAAAATAGTATATTATACTAATTAATCACAATTCATCATCATCAGCATCGGATACAATTTCCCCCTCTTCTTCTTCTTCCACATCTTCTTCCTCAACATCCTCGTCTCCCTCTTCCTCCTGAACATCTTCATTATCACCCAAGTCTAATTTTTCAAGCTTTTCTGGTTTGATATCATGAACACTGGCATCACTCAGTCGGAAAAGAGATTTGTATAAATCTTTATTGATGCTCATGCTGAAGAATCCTAACAGCTCAGCAATTATTGAATCGTTTGTTGACAACATTTTATAGCATGCCCTTAAGGCTTTGGAAGATATTCTGCCACTAGTTGATACATGGAGAATATCCGGTGAATAAGATCTATCCAAGTATTTATTTGTTAAAACAAATGTGAGAAGGGACACGTCTAACTCGGGCTGAGATTTCTAAATAAAAGTAATAATGATTTAAATGTCTATTCAAACACTCTCCTTAATTAATGCAGCTAGATTAAATAAACAACGGCAAACTTACTTTTAACTCTTCAATCTGACTTTTGCAAGGATCGATGATAACTTTCTCTCCACACACGCACAATGTGACAGCTGCGAACAGGCAACGTAAGGAACATCCGGCATTTAGTAAAGCAAGGCATGCAGCGTTGATGCAGGCGCTAAGCATCTGTGTACAATAAAATAACCTTAATTCATTCCTAGGTTAACAATCAAGTGGTGTGAGATGAGATTTTTAAAAAATTAAAAAAAAGCTTACACAACCATCATTTTCATACTCGTGTAAAATCACATTAAATCCTGCCTGTACATGATCTTCCAAATAGATAACTGCTTCCAAAACTGATGTTATTGTTTGTTCAATAGCTCGTTCATCTAAAACCGGATCTATCAAAAGGAGAAAGCAATAGATTAATTTGTTACATCCAAACATATTTTAATCTTTCAGTACTTACCCATCATTCCAGCGGCTAACATTGATGAAGTGTTACCACTTCCGGTAACTTTTGGCCTAAATAACACATCAACGGCAGCTCGATGGGGTAGCTCTTTAGAGATTTTAACATCACTTGGTCCATACACTGCAGCAATGACTCCAGTAGATCCTTCAAGTTAATTAGTTATATTTTATTAATTTCTCAAAAAAGACAATTAAATTTACTTGTTTAAAATTGATTTACCTTGCCATAGTCGAACGCTTCCATGCGCATTCTCCAGCATTCCCAACCTCACTCGCATGGGTCTAACGTTTTTAAACAACTTTTTCCAAAGCTTCTTCACTAAGTTCATCTTCAGAATCCTCTAATTTGGAGTAGGCACCGTTTGTCATGAAATTGAATTGTTCGGAATTTGCAAAAAATGGACAGTATGAAGACTCATCTTCAGCTTCTTCGCCTTCCTCTGCCCCATCAGGTTCCTCTTGATTCCCTTGTTTTGGATCATCCGGTGACATTGGCCGGTTCATTGTTTTAATAATTTTCAATAGCAAAACAATGCACAAGAGATGACTGCTTGATTGCGTAACAATTGCAAATTAATTAGTTTAATTGGCAAAAAATTACAAACCCAGACGTGAACAAGTTTAAAATGCTTTTTCTGTGAAATGTTTTTGTTCCAGTTCCGTGTGATCGTGTCGGGATCGGGAATCAATGTGCCTAGCCCCTTCCCGGCATTGCTCGGGTGCAAGGTAAGAAAATGAGACAAAGATTCTAAGAAAAAAGTCTGACTTGAAATCTCCTGTTTAGTTAGATATAAGAGAAAGCAAAAATGTACATGCACATCCAAACTTTCTCTTTTTCCTGGCCAAATACATCGAAATTGTAAAAAATTGTTCTAATTTTAAACAAATTTTGCAAAAAAAAAACGTGGTAAGTTTTATTAAATTTATCAGATTTTTAAACGACCTTGAAATCGAAAATTTATGAGACCCGGAAAATCAATATACGAATGAATCCTTCAAAAACTTAATGCATGGGGATCAAATCATCCGGTTTCAAAATTTTTAAGACAATAATTTAAAAAGCATGGGATTTTATAGACCTTCGAATAAAATCTAGGAACTACGTATGATATGATACGAATAGAGAAGAATGATATATTATGATAATGTCTTTTCTTCATTCACTGTTATGTACGAAATAATGCTACTTTCATATTAAAAGGTGCTGAGAAAATGATTAAGGGATCTATCTGATAAAATTTGGTTATTTTATATAGACTAAATCTTCAAACAGAAAAATCCGATACACATCAATTAAAAGTTGCTTGCACTAGTGAAAAGAATTATATTAGACTCAATACAAGTAAGGTAATTTACAGAAACTGACTTTATTATTAATTTTCTACATAATATATTTTATTTACATGAAGGAATTTCGCAATGGACTACATAAACTCTTCTTCACTTTCTACTTCCTCCCACCCATTCATTAAATTGTTGCATCATAATTCAAAAAGAAAGTTGAAGAGAATGAATGAAGATTTTTTTATATGGCGACATTTTTAGCGGCGATGATGGGAAATTAACCTTTCTTGGGGAAGGCTGAAGTGTAATAAGTACTCGAAAGTCCAGACTAATCCAATGCCACACCCGACGACTGTGGTCATGTACAAGAGTTTATCTAAAGGACCACCTTTAAGGTGAACTGGAACGCCATCATCAACCTAAAATGTTTTAAAATATAATTGAAAATTAAATAGGTTGAGTAAGGTTTAATATTAAGCATTATATACGCAGGATTTTCTTGCGCACCTGGAACTTCTTGTACTTTTCCTTTAATTTTTAAATATCCAGGGTGGATTTCATTCTTCTGGCTCGCTGAATACCAACGCCTTGCCACAAGGGCGTTCGACAGCCTCGCGCATGATACCGCAGCCTAAAAACATAATAAAATAGCATTTATATGAAAATTTGCACCCAATTTTTTATTAGGTTGACTTAATCTGGCTATCATAATTAAATGTTGCAATCCTGCAACCCCATAAATTATGAATAATGAGTTTAACGCCGAACAAAATATTAATCAGCTGATAAATATGTATGTAAAAGTGCTTTTACATAAACGAAGGAAAACTTATGAAAGCACCAAAATGAATGAAACTTATAAGACTCAAGTGAAAGGTGAAAGTTGCGTACCTTGCCTGCGTTCATTTTGATTGATCCTAATTTAAAAATTGTTTGGAAATTATTTTTTATTAAACTTTTGTTAGATTCTTTGTATTGAAACCAATACTAAGAATATAAAAGGATAGAATAAACCCAATTCCCAAATATGAAGTGGCTTTTCAAAGGATTGAGCTTTCTTTATAACCTTTAATGTAAAATCTACGGGGCACATTCAGACTCGAGTCTCATATAAGATTTTCCTTACAGCAAATTCTCATACAAAATGATTCCTGTAAGCTCCAACAAGAAATACGTGGCCTTAGCTTCTGCAGAAACTATTAGTTAGATATATGACGTACATTAAAATCAACCTACAGGTTGAAATTGTGCTGAAGAAAGTACGCTATTAGCAGGCTTTGATAACAAGCGTAAAATGTTACATTCAATTTCGTAAGAATTTTTAGGCAAAATTGTACATAAGGCGAAGTTGGGTTGCATACCACAAGTCAACTAAAGTCATCACAACCTCGCATAGATCCATCCATTCAAGTCTGCAAGTTATAAAAGTAGCTTACATTAACATAGAAGAAGTGATCTACTAGTACTTGGTTTTCGCCCTTTCTATGGTTATCCCATTCCTTCCTCCCTCTGCCAATGAACCTTTCAGTGTGACGCTGTATGAAAAAAACCTGGACCGGGTTACCGGATGCTCTTAGATATTACTAGGATAGAGTTTAAGCTCTTAAGTTCTAGCTTTCAGCTATACTTTCATCGCGTAATATTCAATCGTATGGGGGAAAAGGGTTGAATTGGATGTGAATGAAGTTGTTCAGGGCATGAGATAAGTGGTAGTTTTAGAAGTGCAGAGTTGAGTATGAATTTATCCCACACATAATACATTTACATACATCCTATCATCATTATTATCACTGAGAAATTACAACGCAACTCTTTGTACGTTGTTTCTGATGTTGCTGCTACGCAAGTAAAAAACCAAGAAAAGTATTTATATTCGCCTTCTTTCACTCTCCTTCCTTCTTCTTCATTCTGATAAAATATTTGCCAGAATATACGAATGAGAAGAAACTGAGAGAAATAGATCAAGTCCGAGAGAAGAGTTCTCTTCCTCTCTTCTTCCCTGTCATGTCTCATCTCATGTCGTATGTATGAGTAGAATTAAAGTAGCTGTACAAAAATAAGTGAATGACAAGTGTACTAGTGCAGTTTTTATAAGAAATCTGTTCATTATTAAAATGCTTTAAATATTGAGAGATTTGAAATTTTTTATTTAATTTTTCACTTAATTTTCAATTATGCTGGTTTAGAAATGTAAAAGTGAGTAAAGCTTAGTGTGTTTGGTGATACTGAGACAGTTTTGGCTATTAACTACCAATGCATTTTCCAACAAGATTCAAGATTTGAGTGTTTGTAACTGAGGAATACATGGTTATTATAGGTAAGCGTTATGTTATAATATTAATCCCCAATTAATGATGATCATGATCAGAATTCGTGTCCAGATTTAATAGTATTTTATGTAAAAACCTATACACACGTAAAAATTTAAGTTTTACATTAATTCCGTTATTCAATCATTATCAGTTGAACAAAAATAACACCCTATAATACCTCTCAGACATGTAAAAATATATCTAGCAACCCTTCATTTAATCATTAACTGTTTGTGGAGTAGTCTATAAAATACTTCAAGAGTATTAGTTGCATTCACGTAAAAATCTGAGTTTTAAAGTAATTCCGTTATTCAATCATTATCAGTTGAACAAAAATAACACCCTATAATAACTCTTAAACATGTAAAAATATATCTAGCAACCCTTCATTTAATCATTAACTGTTTGTGGAGTAGTCTATAAAATACTTCAAGAGTATTAGTTGCATTATTATTGGCAGTATTTATTAATGAATGCAGCAGGAAAGAAATGCCAACTTGATCTGTTGAATAAACATTTTTATGATGATAAGATACGAAAAAATTATACCGTGGCATGCAGTCCGGTCGGTCCGGTCTGCTTTGTTTCTACCCACTGATGATTATTATATGTACATGTCAA
The DNA here is from genome assembly GCA_036507315.1 of Lepidocyrtus fimetarius. NCBI lineage: Eukaryota > Metazoa > Arthropoda > Collembola > Entomobryomorpha > Entomobryidae > Lepidocyrtus > Lepidocyrtus fimetarius. Next base: position 4,334 of record JAANSO010001892.1, on the reverse strand, counting down.
CTCTTCTTCATGAATGAATAATATTTGCTGCGGTAGACAGAATTGTTTTCGATTACGGATTAATCTATCGATTTTATTTTTAAGTCAATCCTTATGTCGATTTGAGTATTTTTAGTAATGCAGGCGTGCTAATCAATTACTGCCACTTGAATATGAGTTGGAGCCGGAGAAAACCCAACAGATTGCATCGTGGTTCTTTTATTTGATTTTTTATTAATTAGCGGTGAGATATGCAAAGGCATGCACTGTACAAACGTTGTGTAGAAAATTTTAAGAACATTAAATTTTGGTTGCTAGAGTCTCAAAAATCGTTTACAATTTTAAACCGATTTTAATTTTTTGACCATTTTTTGTTCCGACCTCATTTCAGATCCGATATACAGAATAGAACAAAATTATAAAGCAGCAATAAAAATCCAAACAACCCGAAATCATCAACCCATTCATTTCAACTCAAAAGTTATAATTAGTAGTCAAATAAAAAACCTTAAAACGCACAACAGGGCTCTTTGCCAAAAATCCACTCCACAATCATGGAGATGGATCTCCAGCTTTCCATGATCGCTATAGGCGTTGCTTGTGTAACAGCCGCCGCCGTCTACGTTGTTTCCGTGTTTGGAATAAAAGAGAAGTCATTTGAAGAGGCGATCGCGGAGCAGAAAAAGAGATCTGATGATTTGCTTGGGTCTCATCATCACCATAAAAAAGATAAGAAAAAAGTTGGAAACAAGGATAAAAATTCAAACAAAAAATTGAAAAAGCGAGACAAAGTTACTGGAAATAATAACAATCTGGGCACGTCCGCTGGAATTGGAGGAGCAGATTTCAGCGATGACAATAACTTAATGAGTGGTGCAGGAGATGCTGAAGAAGAAGTCAATAAGGTTGTTAAGGCAGAGAAGAAGAATCATGTTGAGATTATTGATGAGCCAGAGATTTTGGAGGATGAGGATGAAATAAATGGAGCTGAAGAAGGCGCTGAGGGTGAAGATCAAAGTGCGCTCAGTTTGGTAAGTTTAAAAAAGCACTAACATATAAATACTGGTTACATATTGCAGAATTTGTATTATGTGAATTAATTTTTAAAAATCGTGTATACAGCCACGAGTTTCTTCCCGGCGATCATCCATTTCTAGCTTAAACGCTGGACCACGCCGTGACAGTATCATCAAGCCAATACTATTGAACAAAGATGAAGTTACTCCGGTGCAAGTGTCAAAGCATGATGTTGAGCCAGCCAACCATTTTGAGCAAATTCATCCCAAGGATGATTGTGAATTGAGGAAGGAACGAGGAATTGCTGAGGAGGCTAACAACGTATCTACTCCTCCAAGCCCAAAAACCGGCAACAAATCTTCTGGATCAATTACTCCAGTTGATGATGTCCAGGACAGCCCTCAAGTGTCTAAGAGACCAAACGCAAAGGGAAATAAACAAAAGAATAAACATAATGATGAGGATGCGTCAATGACAGCTCCAAAAGTTGTGAAAATCATCGACCGACTTCCCCTGACTAGCTCGGAGATACAGAATTTGATTGATGTCTTGTTGAATAAGCAGCATGCTGGTGACAGCGAATGGATTAACAAAGGAAAGAATGACCAATCTGTTGCTGGATTGAAGAAACAGATTGAAATGAAAGACAAAATGCTTGCTGAAGAACAAGCTGCAGTGATTACTCTGCAAAATAAATTGAAAGAGTTGAGAAATGAGTTTACCAACGAGAAAAGTAAATACACTGGTGTTCGTAGACAGCTCGAGGATCAACTTCAAGGGAAAAATCAGGAAGTTCAGAATCTTCAGTTGAGATTCCGACAGATTGGAGAAATGGGTATGCAAGAAAAAACAGAATTACAAAAGCAGTTGCAGCGAATGCAACTCAAGTTAAAAGATGTCCAAGATGAGAACGAAGTGATTAAAGCGGAATTTCGAAATTACAGGTACTTACATTTTTCATATCTGGGTTAAATCAATTTTCACAAATATATTGCACTTCTTTTGAAACCTTACTGTGTAGTAGGTACCTTCAATTTTCATAATATTATACTTTATTTAATACAGAGATGCAGATCAATCAATTCGATCCAAAGCTGATGCATTGGAGCGTGAATCAGGCGCTCTGAAGACTCAATGTGGACACTTGGAAAATCAACTCCAGAATGCGTTTGCTTCAAACCAAGAAATTGAGCAACCAATTGCGAAGTCTTCAAGAGCACGTGAGGGCAATGGAAGAGAGGAAGAAGGGAGAAGATTTTGTATTAAATAATGAATACAGAAAGCTTCAAGAGCGAGAAGGAGCTCTCCTAAATGAAATCGCCACTTTGAAATCCAGTCTTGCTAGTTTAGAGAAAGAAAATGCTGGGTTTAGAAACCAAGTAAATGTTTTGGAGTCAAACATTAAGAATGCGGATGAGGTCAATAAGAAATACGAAGAGTTGAAAAAGAGCGAAGTGGGCCTGAGAAATGTAGTGAATGAGCTCAAAGGAGATATTGTTAAGTTGGAAGATGACCTGAAGGGAGAAAAGAGTAAAGCCAAGGATATTGAAGGAGAGTGCCAACGTCTTCGGGAAGCTGTTGAAGAAGGAAAGAAAGCCGTTGCTGAAAGTAAAGTTAATGGAGAGGTGAGCAATGGACTGAGTGAAGATTTGCGTCTTAAGGAAGAGGATGTTAAGCGTCTTTCTGACGAAGTTGGAGTTCTTAAACGCGAAGTAGAGAAGAAAGAAGAAAAGAATGTTGTAAGAAAAATATTTAAAAATTTATTTATTTTGAAAAATAGTATTGTACACACCATTCCAATTTTGTATAACTTGTTTCATTATGTAGGAACTACGCCATAAGAACCAAAAGTTGCTTGAATCGCTGGAAGTGACCGAGAAGTCACTTCAGACAAAGATTGAGGCTAGTGACAAGCTATCCAATGCTGAAGAAGATAAAAAACAGAAGGCTGCTTCTGTCTTAAAATCTATTCTTGAGGAAGATGTTGATTTGGTAAGTTGTCATATAATATCTTATTTATCAACCTAATTTTAGTATTATTGTCAAAATAACCAAATCTAACAAAATCCTGTTAATTTTGTAATTAGTCCAAAGAAGACTGGTTAGTTAACGTGCTCACTCGTGTTAAAGATAAAGTTAATCTGCTACAGAAGAGTAGCAACAGTGCAAGCCTAACAAATGGAGACAACTCTTCAGTGGAGTTGGAGGAGAAAACTAAGAAACTTGAGGAGGAAGTTGTGCACTATCAAGGCATGTTGAAGCAGACTGAGACGTTGTTGAGCACATTGCAGGTACGTGACCAGAAGAAAATTTTATTTCGATTTTTATTGCTGCCACGAAGTTATGTAGTAAAAATTCTTACAATTATTGAATACATTTTCACAGGCCAGCATCAACGTCGAAGAAGCCAAATGGGTCTCACAGAACTCTGAGAAGGACAAGGAAATTGACAGACTTAATTCTGTCATTGGGGAACTAAAGGAGCTTGAAGCCCTTGCGAAAACTATTGAAGAGGAGAAGTCTGCTAGAGCTGAGTTAGAAAAGAAGTGTTCGGAGCTTGAAGCCCGAATTTCTTCAAGTAATGGTGATAACAGTAGTAGTGAAATTGAAGATTTAAAAAAGGTATGCAGAATTCTTTGTAAAATATTTGCTGAATCTCTAAATAGTAACGATGTAAGCAATTTTTAATGACGAATCCTTTTTGATTAGTCGAATGAAACGCTTCGAGCTGAGCTCGAAACCGCTAGGAGTAAATGTGAAGACTTGAATATTGCTTTAGCCAAAGCACAACAACAAAATAGTTCAGATTCCAGTAGCGCTACTCCAACCACCCCGATCACTAATGGGTCGACAAATACTGAGGTATGTGCTTATGTCTTAAAAGATACAATAATTAGTATAAAAGTTTAGAGAATGCTTTTGAAATATTGATTGATAAGGAGCTTTCGTATGAAATAACTTATTTAACATGAAAATGACCGTTGCTTCGACCCGCTAAAATTAATGTTTAATTAATTGCTCTTTCCCATTTTAACAGTCCCTAAGTAGTAATAACGATAATAATAGTAAATCAGCAACAAATACGCCACCTGTATCGCCAACAACTAACGCAACATCAGCATCTTCAACTCCTCAGCAGCATGCTCCACCTTCCCCATCCACAATCTCTGCAGCATCGTCTTCACCTCCAAAAGAGAAAAAGAAAAAGAAGGTAACGAATTTTTTGCGAGATGATCACTCCTTTCTATTCGCATGAGTTTACAAATCTTTCTCTTTTTAAATTTTCTTTGTGATCTTTGCATGATTATTTCACTCAATTTTGTTGTTGTTTTTTGTTT
>JAANSO010001891.1:0-10521 GCA_036507315.1 Lepidocyrtus fimetarius | reverse complement strand
AGAAAGAGGATAATTGTGGTAGTTTGCAATTTAGCAAAGTTGAGTAAACCACAGGGAAAATTCTCCGTTAATTTAACATGACAGGTATAATAAATTTGTTGTGGTCCAACAGTTCCAAGTAGAAGAGTAGCGGAAGATATAAGATTCATTTTTTCATTTGAAATAGAAGTTGATTTTTTCGCTGAGGTTGTACTTCTTGTAAATGATTAAAATTAAGTACATATTTTACAATTTTTATCCCTTAAAAATTTGTATTTGGTAATGGAATTGTAGTAGCGCAACAATATCTACATTGTTTCTTACTTAAGTGAATACCTCTCACACAACAGGAGCAGCAGCTCCACTTCCTCTTCTTCAGTTCACCGCAATTCAGCGTAAAAGGTTTGGACGGTGGATGGATATGAAAAGGTGGGGAAAGAGAAAAAATCCAAAAATAAATGAATGAGAAGAATTTCAAGAAGGGGTAAAATTGTCAATAGTGTGTACGTGAAAGGAAGTCGTAACACGATAAAGTGTTCATTGATTAAAATTAAGTACATATTTTACAATTTTTATCCCTTAAAAATTTGTATTTGGTAATGGAATTGTAGTAGCGCAACAATATCTACATTGTTTCTTACTTAAGCGAATACCTCTCACACAACAGGAGCAGCAGCTCCACTTCCTCTTCTTCAGTTCACCGCAAAGGTTTGGACGGTGGATGGATATGAAAAGGTGGAGAAAGAAAAAATCCAAAAATAAATGAATGAGAAGAATTTCAAGAAGGGGTAAAATTGTCAATAGTGTGTACGTGAAAGGAAGTCATAACACGATAAAGTGTTCAAAGTCAAAAAATACAAAGTGAGCTTTCATGTTCGATGTCTACTCGAGTGAAAATATTCACTCATTTGCTAAAAAAATAAAAATAATCTTCATCAATAACAACAGTTCTTCTCCTGATCCGTTTTTGTTCCTTTCCTTAGCTAAAACAACACCTACCAACCAGAACTTTCCCATTCCCAGCTTTTTCCATTCTTTTATCCAATACAAAAATTGTTCACAATATGGAAGAATCTTGAACTCTTTCCTCCCCCACTCTTATCATAATGACTAAAATGACGTAATAATATGATACAAAAATGGACTAAAATATATATTATCTCTGGTTTTATAACAAATTCAAGAAAAAAATGAAAAAATGTTAAGTGGAAGTCTATTTTTTATTGGGATCTTATTACTACCGCAGGAGGAGGATATAGTTGGGAACTTATTATTTGATGCTTGTTTCAGATCATCATGATTATTACCACCACTGCTAAAAGACTATAAAAACTTGTGATATGATATCACTCATATGAAACAGCGGATGAAAATATAACGATCACCGCTCTTATTATTACACCACTTGTGTCTCTGTGAGAGAGAGGAAAGAATAAAATGGAAGTCAAAACTTTGTATTTTGTACTTTTCTGTATGTTTAAAAAGTGAATGTGTTTGGTTCTTATGAGCAAGCTTGATCATGATCATGCCTACTTAAGTTGTGCATGTAATGGTTTTAATATGATGATGATTTGATGCGATATGATATCATTTTCCTCATTTTTGATGCTATTTATTGTAATAAAAGCCATCTCACTCGTATGCACACACACAAAGAACTAAAAAGCAGTAACAACAGCAGTTAAAGAATAAACTCTACTATTTTTTCTGCCACTACTTTTTACAAAACTTCCCTCCCACCATCACTGTCGAGCACACTATCAACTCCTCAAAGCTCACATTAATTTTTTTCTCTGTTTTGTAGTCGAGTAATAATCGTAATCGGCCAGTTATGGCTTTTTTCGTTGGTCTAGTTAAGCCATATTATATTATGTGCACACACACATTAAACTTGGTTGTTATCCTTTCATTTTTCTTTTTTGGTTAGTTTCCTACGTATTATTTCATTTTTTATGTGGATTTTTGTTTCTGGGGGGAAATATCAGAGAATAGGTGTTATCAGACATTACATCGTCGTATCAAAATGCCAGGCTACTGTGTTTTTATAGTCAGTCCGATTCCAATAATAATGGATGCTTATTCTATAAAACACCAACAACTATGTTGCATGTTTTACTATGCATAACAATCGCAATTTTAAAAAGTATTCGAGAAAAATTTTAACTTTTTTAGATTTTTTGTCCAAAAAGTATGCTCATTTTGCTTGGAGCAATATGTATAGAGCTTAATAGTAACAACTTTATACGTCATTTGTCTTATCGGACAACGAAATAAAAACTGCAGCTTAAGTTACAGTTGGTTAAAAATCTTGGAAAATGATGCCCGTTTATGTAATCTGAACCTCATTGGCATATCGATGCAAACTTTATGCCTCTACAAAAGTCTAGAGTTGCTTTTATCTTGTAGGTACAAGCATGATATGTGCTTTTAGAAGAACGTTGGTACAATATTATGACTGGTGTTTATTCTAGGAGCACGTTTTCATGAATAGATAAATTTTGCAAAATATATTTTAACCTTATCCATAATAAAATACCAACATTGTTATCAAATCAATTAAATTGGATTAGTGGGAGGAAATGGAAGGTTTTTATATTTGAGTCTACAGTTTTAATGTAGACATTTACGTCAAATATAAAAAGTAAATTTGATTTAATAAGCTACCGCAAAAGAGAAATATATTCTTTAAATAGAAAGAGTAAAACAATAGAAAGATGTAAATGAATTGATATGAAACCCTGAAGTGAAATTAAGTGTCATGAAAAAATATAATTTTAGTGTTTCCCAAGAGAGGTTCAACACTCTTTTGTATAAAAATGTAGAAAATTTAGTTTGCTATGAATGAGCAAATGAAGCAATAACTTTCCAGACAAATGTACGAGTTACTGCTTCTGTGTTATTCAATTCTACTCATTTTCTCATTAATTTAGCTCAACGGAAACTAAAACTGCAATAAATTTGCATTTCGCTTATTAAAACTTTTGTAAAATTATGTATTTTTTTAGAAAGTTAAGTCATATCACTGTCATAACTTCATCATTTTCATCCTGGGCGCACCTGATTATACGTCCAGAGTTGCACGTTGCAAATGAGCAAGAAGTGCAAAATTGAACCAATATGCATTGTTACAGCGTAACTTCTTAACTTTGCAATAATAACAATGTTTAAAAAGGAGCCGAGCTCACAAATAGACAAACGTTTGTAAGACTTTTACACCCTTTGATCATCAGACCGGAAACTTTGTGAACCATGTGTGCTTTCATTCCAGAAAAATGCTAATTCTTTTCTCGCCTTTTTTCCTTTAGGCAAAAATTAGATCGTGAATCCTTCAGCCAGCAATATTTTCTATTGTTTGTTGCTTATTTGCATTAATTAACTTGACGAAGTTGAAATGTTATCAGATAAATGAAATGGAAGTTAAATATGAGAAAAGTATGAAAAACACTGCAAATTCTTTGACATTGAAGCCGTCAGTTTTCCACGCTTAGCTTCTGTACTTTACTGCTAAACGAATTTTAAAAAGACAAATGAAGAGGTTGTATTATTACAAGTTCTTCTTTATCCATCATCTGTCAATTTTTGTTCAAATGATGTGAAATTTTTCAAAAGGATGCAAAGAGGTTTTGCAAATTAATGAATAGCAGTAATCTTGACACTGATAAAAATGTCAGAGGCATATAGAAGCAAATATATTGAAGCACCTACCACCCGGTCACTGACAAGGTGTAATCTATTTCTTTTAAACCTTTTAACGTTTCATCCTTGTAATACTTCCATAAAAGGTTGTGGTAAAGCTAGATGGTCACAGCTGTGCATTGTACAATAAAACTTTTTTCGTAAGAAATTTTCAACAAATAGCCAGAGCATCCTTCATAATTTGTTTGGACCAATTAAGGAAGATATGCTGGGTTTATAAAGGTTTCCTTTACATTTATCTCCAGTGTGAATTAAACCGAGTATTTATTCATGGTTTAGTTGTAAACTGTTTTCCTCCCCTACACTAAAGAACAAACTTGATCATTGTAGTTGTTGTAAAACAATTAAATACTAATCTGGTCGGAAGATCTTGAAAATTACTAGAATATTAATACCTAAATACATCCAGTTAGAACAGCTTTGGAACAAGGGGTGGCAGTATTTATAAGCAAGACAAAAATGCAGGCAAATCTTTACAACAAATTGAGAATCATTTTACTGAGACTGGTCTGTGAATAAGTAAAACTAAAATAACAGTAAAAGAAATAAAAATAGTGAAAGCTTTTATTCACCATCATTACATGATATTGTCTAGAGATTTTATTTTTAAATATCGTCAAATTGTTTAACCAACATGAGTCCAATAATTATAAAAACATGAAAGCCCAAACCACCTGCAGAGACTTCATTCTTTGTACAATTTTAATTGCCTGGGCAAACATTTAATTGCTGTAACATGTACATTATTTCTTCATGTTATCGAATCCCACACATTAAACCAAACACAGCAACTGTTTGCAATGCCATTTGATTTGAACTTTGAACATATATTTTGCAAAAAACTTATTAATTAAACGCCATTTTAATGCTGCTCGTATAGTACAAAGTTTTGTTTTATATAAAACAATAATTTTTATTATATGCAAGTCCCGAAAATTAATTTTTGTAGGTTAAATATTAAGTTTGTAGAAAATCGCAATTTAGAAGTCATGTTATTTCATTCGTGCGTGATGAGAGCAAAGTTGTTGATGATGATGAAGGGATGGTATGTGTAGGAATGACGTACAATTTTAAAATAGTCAGCTAATTCCTCTTGCAATTAATAAGTTGAAACAGCAGCATATTTATTTATGGGTTTTGTAAGCCCACTTAACTTAAAAATTTAACTTGTTCCCTTTCATTTTTTCACGTTGTTGAGGAATTTAAAAACAACATAAAAGCATTTTTTATCTTTTTAAAAAACATTTTTCACTTTTTTCTCAACTCAATCGAGTGTGTTGTTGGTCAGAAGCGCAAAACTATGTTAAACAAGGTTGAAGACAGCTCATCAAACACAACTTTACAACTTTTTTCTTGAGTCATCATCATCCTCATCATTATTGCAAATATCATAGATATTCTCTCATTTTAATCCTTCTTTTACTATTAGTGCAAACATCAAACTTAGACTTAATATTTCAATTCATTAAATAAAAAGCATTTTTTATTCTTTCACTGATTGTGAAAGATTGAATGAACTTCTCCCCTTCTTTAGAAGGGGAAATATTTTCATAAGATTGTAATTATTTTTCTTGGATTAATGTAAGTACATTAGTGAGTGATGCTATTTACAGAACTTAATTTTTCTTCTACATTATAATAAAATATACAGCTTTCATCCTTTTTTCTTAAGAGTGAGCATTTCTCATTTTTCTCTCAGAAAACTTGAATTTTCTTTTCTTTAAAAATTCTAATCTATTTATCCTTTTTTCTTTGCTTCCCTTCCATAACCTGACGTAATACAGAATACCTACCTTTTTAAATAACGGACGGACTTTACCTTTTTCCGCTAATTTTTTTCTAGCCGACTCACTACTTTGGTTCTTCTTAATTTCTCCAAATCTGTTTTCTGAAGTACGAAGCCTATTTCCTTTTCTGAATAGGAGGAGAAGCAAAAATAAATATCATTGCAATCCATTTATACAAATATTTAAACTGGGAGCAAGTGTGAATGATTTTTTAGCTTTTTAATGCGTAAGCTTGCACAGGTCATATCCGCGGTTGAAATACTAATGAAGTCTTCAGATGATTACGATGAGTATGATATTGAACGGAGACTGTAGATTAAAAGCAATTTTTAGCTTGTTTATGCCTCCATAGTTTTGACTGTGTTATCATCATCAGTCACACGTCAACACTCAGCTAGTTAATTACAAACTTACTAATTTCCCTTTCATTTTCACAAAATTTGGAGGTTTGGTTAAGTTTTAGAAGAAAGGAAGAAAGATATAAAATTATATGATAATAATAAACAGCATTTTTACATCATCAACCTCTCAATCATCATCTCATCATCAATTGCTTTTATCTGTTTTCCCTTATCTGTCAGGGGTTTCCCATCCCTCCTCAATTCTTTCAAAGCCAAATTAATTTCGTTTTACGGTAAGAAGTAAAATTAACATTTCGTCAGTCATTAGTAAAAACACAGGAGTCTTGTTATCAATATCAAACGATTAAGAGCTCATCATCATCAACAGCATGTAAAAAGGCGTCAAAATTTTTTATCATCTTCGTAAACAAGATATGAAAGCGGATATTTAGGAACCTCAAAAATTTATAGTGGAACAAATGTGTTTATTATCTTAAACAGTTGGAGAGAAAGATGAAAACTTTTATTAGTTTTGACTTTTCAAGAATATTATTAAAAGATTTTGTAATATCCTTTTGAATGAAAAATGTCTTTTTCAATCTCCACGTAGGAAAATTATCTTGTTTATACAGTGGTTTTTTCGTCTGCAAGGAAAACTGGATTAAACTCTAGAAAATTAAAATTCTGTGTGTTTTTTGCAATAAGTAGATTAAAAAGTGGATGGCTTTCACAAATAAATACCTGCTTACGAATTAAAGAAACAGGAAAAATGTAACAATGATGATAGGAAATGCTAATGATGGGCACACAAACAATGAATTCGAAATCAGTTTTCTCTGAAATGTGTCGAATGTTGATAAATAAAAAGCAGTAAATATTGAATGTTTTGATGTAACTTTTTAAAACTTTTTCTCACCACATCTGTTATTTAATTTAATTTTAATGTGATAGGGACACACAATCATCATGGATGGAGGTAGAAATAAAAATTATAATGTTTGTTGATGATTTCTTGTTAAAAGTTTGAAAAGAATGTTGCAGTACAGAAATATTCCATTACTGTACAGGTAAGTCGTAAAAGGTAATAAAACATTTTAAATCCTCTAATTGATTCGGACAGCTTGAAGGAATTTTCTTCATGAAAAAATAATTGTTTTAAGCAAAAATGCAAAATGTTTCAAAAGATTCAAGCATTTTTTACCCTTTTTTACTCGTTTACTCCATTACGGACTTAAAATTGTTTGGGTAGACGTCTGCTCTTGTTTGTTTGCTACTTCCTTTCTAATTTTTTACATGAAAAGAGATCATTTGCATGCCCCTGGCTAATCCACAGCTTAAACAATTGCATGCAGTTTTCTTTCATTCTGTAAGAGGAAGGAGGTTGACCAGAGACCAATAATTATGAGTTTTTGATGACTCTAGATTAGCAGGGTTTGGTCCTGTGTGCTGTAATTATACGATTAACTATTAAAATTGAGGAGATATATACATCCAAGAAAAAACTTTTTTCTACAAGGTCTATCCTCTCGACTTTCTTAATAAAAACCACGCTAGTTTATTACAGTGTTTAGTGTGCAAAATTTGAAATAAAAATTGGTGATTATATTTTGTTACACAATTTACAAAAGAGCTATCTTTTCTTTACGATTTATTTAATAATCTGTAATAAAAGGTAATAATAAAACACAATGTGTGGTAACTTGCTTTACATGTTTTGAGTCTCGCTTCCGTAAATCTCAGCGGTAGTGATTAAAATTAAGGAAAATAAGGCGCAAATATTTTTAATGTGTTTTTTATTATTTTTTAAATTGCATATTGAAATAAAATGATACACATTTTTCCTATTTAACCGTCTTCAAACAAACATTTTTATGTTTTATCATATTTAATTTACCGAAAAGGTAGAAACCACTTTTTTCTTAAGGAAATAGAGACGGAGATAAACGGGAAATTATGGGAAAGCTCCAGGCCAATTTCAGTTCCTCCAAAAAAAGTTTGCATTTATAAAAGTGCACAAGGGAAAAAGTCAATTTCATTGGGTTTTTACTCTAAATTCTTATTTTAACCCAGCAAACACAGGAGTAGTGATCAACGCCGGGTGGAATGACTAGGTAGAGAAGAAAAGCGCACACAGCCTTCAATTAAAATGTTCCAGCAAAGCTCACCTTTGATGAGAACCTTTCAACTGGCCATTATTAGCTTTGATACATCAACTGATAGCCAATGCTTCGTTTTTATATAAAAGAATCTCTTTTTACAACACTGAAGTAATATACAATTTTTAGTTAATGGTTTATCATTTGAATACATCTCCATAATCACCGTCATCATCATCAAGTTTCGATACCGGTAAACTCCAGCTTTTAACAACACGACCAAGAGCAGAAAGCAAGTAAGCCAATGATTATCATCACTGGACTACTTACAACTCCTGCATTTTATGGAAAAGCTGAGAAAAGAGTGCTTTCTTGGAGCTCGTTAGCAGGAGTTGCGATGATGATGGTGGTTTTGTTGTTCAAGATAAATCCATAAAAACGCTCAGTTCCTGTCCACATTTTACAATGGCAACTATCCCTCGCGGTGTGGTTGAAAAAACTACTTTTAAAAACCATCGCGTTATTATTGCCCCTTTGCACAAGAATGAAAAAGAAGAGTAACGACCATTCTGTATTATTACAAAAAAAACCTGTGAACTGCTCCTGGCTTTCTTTTACACTTTTATAAATACTTAAGGAAGAGGAAAGAGACGGGTCCGGCTTCTGTTTAGGGCATTAGCTGAAGCTAATATGTGAAAGACGTTATCAATTTTTCCAGAAATATGATTCACTTGAAGCAAAAAGTGGAAAAATCTTTTTATTAAATACAAGCATGGTTTTCGGGCTTTAAAAATTTCTCTCTCAATATCATGTAAATTTTTATAATGGGGAAAAGAAAGGAAATTGTTGTCGATGGGTTGTATTATGAGCTTTGTTATTATTACAACAAGTCAAAATATATGTAAATTAACAAGCATTTACTCTACAAAAGTCTTTCTTATTCCACCCGCTAATCGTTCTAATAATCTTCTTAAAAAATTAATGGGAAAGTAAAAAGCATGGAAGAAGAAGCGGGTTTTACATGCATACTTGAGTTTTTATATTAAAAATGCAGATTTTATCGATAACTTTCTTAACAAAAACGAAAAGAGTGGATGTAAATATAAAAAAGATTTGTAATGTATTTATTGATGCTCACAGTACTTTCCTATGTCCTTCACTAATTCAGTGGGTTTACCATGGACCATAAAAAACTGCTGTTTTTGTCTGTCCTTTCTGCGTATAACATTTTGTAATCGGCATTTCCTTTTATTAAGTGCCCGTAAAACCTAACTAGGCATCAACTACGAAGGAGGAGGAAATAATATTTTATTGGTCATTCATTATTATTACTCTCCATAAAAGTACACTGGTATTGTTTTCAAGAATCAATGAAATGGTCAAGCGGGGAGGGATGGTCATCCTGCCTGTCAAATTTAAAACACTTTTCAAAAATATTAATACATTATGTAAGCATACTTGTATGAAAATGTTTGCATTATACTGACATTCTACGTTTTGTATATTTTAATTCTGTTGTAAAACAATTTCAAATTTGAATCTCTCTTGAAGATCAATATCAGTATCCGTTTGGATAAAAAATTATGCGCAGCACTTTTAGATTTCATAACCTTACATCAATAATGATAGAAATTGTGAGTGAAGCTTCCACAAGTTTTCTTTTAAAATATGTAATTACCGAAAGCACCAGCAGATAAATGCCCACTTGAAATTAGAACGGTGGTACAAATGTAATTATAAAAAATGAAATTAAAAATACACAAAATACAGCAAAATGATGGTGATTATGATTATAACTGTGTGACGGAGCGCACACACAAGTCCTTTTTGTAACAAGTAATACAAATATCCTCACGATAACTTGCTCCTCTTGCTCTAGATTATTATTACACATGGCTAAATATTAGAAGAAATTAGAAAAAAAGATTATTAAAATAAGATGAATGTTGTAGAAAGCATGTAAAATGTAATTACACGATGATTGTTGTAGGCGAGAAGAAAGAGCGCAGACGGAAATAGGAATGAATCTGGTTTGACAGGGTGAGCAAGGGTGAACAAGCATATTACCATCGATATAGCGAGCTAAAATGATAGAATTATGATGATAATAATGTTGATGCTGATGAGGATGCACCCGTTATGGCTTAACAAAATTGATGCAAATTACTTACCTTGAAATAAAAAAGGAGTTTTGTAGCTGCAAATTTTCTTAAGATTATACAGTCGCTGCTCATGGTAATCAGGAAACATTCATTTTATACACTTGAGAAAGAGAGAAGGTGGAAGAAATAATGAAAAATTTATATATTTGTTGTTCATTTATTTTTTATTGTTGGTGCCAAATTGGGTGTCGGAATTTATCTACATTCTTTTAATTTTCATGAAATTACTATTTACTCACTCACTTCATCCATCATACATTGCTCGTCCAGTCACAATCATATTATTTATTACTCGGAAGAAGATAGATTTGTAAACATGTGTTTGCATTTGTATATTTGAAACAGACAACTTTTCAAGGGGTTACGAAGTGGAGCCAAGCCGGGATTAAATTATGAGATAAAAGTTGCAGACAAATTAAAAACAATGGATTCACACCGGTGGGAACAAGGCAGTGTAGTG
>JAANSO010001890.1:0-15171 GCA_036507315.1 Lepidocyrtus fimetarius | reverse complement strand
AGAAATAAATTCGAAGAAATCTTCAAGACATTTTTCGCTACACTACAAATTGGGAAACATGAACCAAATGAAAAACGAAACCATATAGGAAGGTGAATTGGAGTTTCCTAATATCATGTGCCATTTGTTGTTTTTCTGGCACCGAATAGAATATGCGAATGTAGTATCGACATTGCCATCGCACTATCGCAGCTTTTTCCACTACTTCGTGTTTATTTATTAGTGCTTGGAGAGAAAAGGGACGAATGGAACGTGATATAAAATACATAAAAAGTTGTCTTTCGCAAAATTTCGTGTTATTTCCCTTGACCCCGTATTTTCCAAGTTATTTTATTTCTTTGAAAAACTTTTTAGCAATGCACGAATTGTTTAAGAGAAATCCAAGGAAGAAAATTGTACAGTTGAACTCCATTGGGCATTATACAGAGAATAATAATCAAACTCTGGTTTTACTTTGATATTACACTCGTTAAAAACTTTTTCCAAATAACAACGTTAATCAACATTTAGTAAGGCAACAAAGAGGGAAGGTAATAATAACCTGCTGAAAATTAATGATGACTTTTTGTTTGCTAGAGTTTTTATTATAAAAGTCAATATTTGTTTTGTTTTTAACTTCAGTGGGAAAAATAACTTTCAAATGACAATCCAAGTTGGTAACACTAACACGTCGCATAGTCTCATCCTAAACAAATCATGCAATTTTGTCAAAGTTCAATAAATAAGTTTTATAAAATATGATATGTATTGGACAAAATATCAAAAAGTTTTTACATGCTTCAATTTCATACTAAACTAGAATGTAGGCGTGCGCTGCTGTAGAGAAATATGTTTTTGAGTGGGGGATTATCACAACTAGCATGAAGCCGAAGGTAGCTTCTAAATTGGACTATGATTTTTTAACCTTTGTTCTCTCTTACTCTTGAAATTCTGATAGTTGTAAGCTGTAGTAAGAAATTGAAAATTGAACGGTATCAACTTTCTTCTTTGAATTTTACTGAAGCGTTTTAAAAGCTACAATCTTTTAGGTAATATGAGACCACTTTGGACACAAACGACAAGGTAGCAAGTCTCTGTCGCTAATCATTCTAATAATTATTTGCAAAACGTGCTCTAATCTGAAAAATGGAGGCGTGTATCAGTGAGACACGTTTTTGATGGTCACGTTGCACTTTTGCATTCTATGGAGCGTTATAAATTAATTAATAGAACCTAGAATTCCAAGAAATATATTTGGAATTTTCAAATAATTGCCTATCAAAAATAATAAAAGATGAAACGAAAATGCTTCTATTGGAAGCCTGAGATTGATGAAGAGTATGTGTAAGAAAATACATTCATGCAAAAATTTAATCTCAAGAATTTCAATACAAAATTAAAAGCTAGCATAAAAATACGCAATAAATGTAATGTAAATGTAGTAAAGTAGACCATTACCAGAAGCAAAATTGCGTAAATTTTTAAAAAGTTACAGCCTTTAATAACACGATTTAATGGATGTACATAAATTTATTTGAAGTGGTGGCCTTCAAAATCATAAAACGAAAATTTTTAAAGGAATTTAAAAAATCCTGATTAAAAGCTGTTAATAATATCTCGCTTTTTATAGTAATAAATACTTTACAGCATAAAGTATGTTTTTCATCTCACTTCAGTTGCATTCTTGAAAAATATTTTACAACCGATTTTGGTATCTCATTCATAGGATCCATTTTAACGAGAAAATAAATTCCTCTGCAAAATATGTCTGATTTTATTTGAGGAATGCTTGAGTAAATATGAGCAATAAAAAGTTGCTGGACAAAAAGTCGAGTGGGAGTAACTTTTGATTTCGCAGAGAGCAGTGCCTGGCACTATGGTTGTGCCGGGCATGTGCATTTCTATTTTTACTTGCAAATATTTTCTCTACCTTTCCACGAAAGTTACTAACTGTACTGGTCAATTACTTTCAATAGGTTCTATCTATTTAGCGTTATCGTATGTGGTAATGATTTGTATTGTTTCTGAGGTCCTACTTTGTAATTTTCAAACTTAGGTATGTATTTTGAAAATTTAGAGATGTTAAAAAGTTGCAAATGAATAGAAATATGGGTATGGTTTTTAATTTTGCTTAAAAATTCATTAAAAATATGGCACATCAAAAGAACCATGGTTTTGGATTAGAAGGAAAGTAAAAGTGCACAAAGAAGAAGGCATTGGTATATCTATTCTGCTCTTGCATAAGTACATGCTCCTTCTTATGTAACGAGATGTTGTATAATCTCTGTACTATTGATAGCTTTGGTATATAAACAAAATCTCTTGTCGCGCAATATATGTCGGGATGCGCAGGGAAAATCGAAATGATTTTACGATCTCACTTTCCCAACTTTCTCCTTTCTTTAATGAAAATACATATGATCTGCTATGAAAGAAGACTTACTAGAGAAAGAGACAAACTCTTCAGTGTTTCCATCCACTGCTCCATGCCTACATACATGGATAGGTACACGCATAATTGGATTTGAATTACATAATATTTAGTTTATTTTCTCAAAGCAATACAAGTTCCTTGTTTTAAATGCTTAGTTAGGATGGCTTAAGACAATGAAGGGAACTAAAGACATCGGGCTAGTTGCATTATCATTTTTATTTACCTTTCTAAATTTTGAAAGTGTTTGTGCTATTCCAAGTACATTAAAAGTAGTCATAGTTCTTCCAGAAAATCAGAGAAACGGACCAGTAGACTTTGGCTATAAATGGGGAATCAAAGCCTTAAATAAAGATCCAATCCTACTTCCAAATACGACAATTCTTGGAAAGTCAATTTACGTCAAGCCTGGAGACACTTTCCGAGCTTCCAAGGAATTATGCAGGATTTTAGAAACTGGAATCGTTGCTGTGCTCGGTGGCTCCAGCGATACTGATCCGTCTTTAGAATGGAAATTGTTTTGGACAAGTGCCGCAATGGACGTGCCTCTCTTCCTGCCATCGCCTTCGTATTCTCATTACAAAGCAGGAGTTGAAACACATTCAAAGGATCGGTTGCCAGACCCGGAATTTTCAGTGAGACTTGCGCCAACTCTGAAAACATGGTCGGGAATTGTCAGGACTTTGGTGGCTTATTTGAAGATTAATAGCATGGCAATTTTATACGAGGATNACTTTGGTGGCTTATTTGAAGATTAATAGCATGGCAATTTTATACGAGGATGAGAGGGGCCTTATGAAAATGCAGTCTATTTTAAGGGAGCCAGTATCTGTAAATAACGTTATTGTTCGGAGGGTCTTACCGGATACTTACAAATATGTACTGAATGAAGTAAAAAGAAGAGAGATCAGGCATTTAATGATTGACTGTAAATTATCAAGTTTGCCTGATTTGCTGCGTGCGGTAAGACTGTCTCGTAAATTAATTCTTAAATTAGTTTGCCACTATGTTTAACTTCCATTTTGATTATTTTACAGATTATGCATTTGCAAATGTCAGACTACAAGTATCATTACATGCTCACCAATGTGGTAAAATTTTAATATTTTACTTTTACATAAATGTTATGATTATTCATTACAAATTATTGTTCTACAAGATGCGTTCTTCCATTTAAAGGATCTCGGCACAGTGGACATGACAGGATTTATCCGGGCCAATGTCAACTTAACTTCTTTTCGAATCGTCAATCAGGAATCAAGGATTCTTCGGGAAAAATGGGCTGAACTTAGAGCATACGGAGACGAGGAGGTCAACAAATCTATTTGGGATACAAAGTCACCTGCCATTCAAGTAATTTTTTAAGTTGTGCAATTATTTAATTCTTCAGTAAGTATTACAGTTAACTAAAATGGAAATAAATGTATTGTTTGTTTTATAGGCAGAAACAGCATTTGCTTATGACAGTGTGATGATACTTGGAAGGGGGTTATCTGCCCTTGATGCTTCACATAATATAAAACCTGCAAATCTCTCTTGTGACAGAGATGTTGCTTGGCCGGATGGTTTATCTCTTTTAAATTATATCACAGCGGTTGATGATTACAAAGGCTTATCTGGACCTGTTTCTTTTAAGGAAGGGGATCGTTCAGGAATAAAAGTTGATATTGTTAGGTTGGGGCCAACAGGGCTTAAGGAAGTTGGGGAGTGGACGGCAGAAGGGGAACTTAACATTTCCAAAGCGGAAAGCTTTTGGGATACGGGAATAAAAAATATTACGCTTGTGGTGACTTGCGTGTTGGAAACTCCATACGTGAAACTTAATCCTGCTGCTAATTTAACAGGAAATGCTAGATTTGAAGGATTCTCTGTTGATTTGCTGAAATTAATTGCGAAAAATGTTGGGTTCAAATATGTGCTCGAAGTTGTACCGGATGGAAAGGTTAGAGTGAAAGAGGAGTTATCCGTTTTATGCTCATTTGATAGTTTTAACCTTTCAATGTCTTTTTCTTTCTAGTACGGAGTTCTAGACCCTGAATCTGGTGAATGGAATGGCGTCGTTCGCGCGTTAATTGATAAGGTTCGAATGTTTGCGATAATTGTACTTTTACATAATAACTAATTGCCGTGTTTGGGGTTTTAGAGTGTGGACTTGGCAATCGGAGCAATAACAATAAACTACGCAAGAGAGAGCGTGATTGACTTTACAAAACCGTTTATGTAAGAAAGAACAAGTATTCAAATAAAAGGACTCTTGAGAAACCTATTATTGGTAAACTAATTAAAAAAACATTTTTAGGAATCTGGGGATTTCCATTCTATTCAAAGTTCCAAATCGTCGAGAAGCTCAATTATTCAGCTTTTTAAACCCACTCGCTGTAGAAATATGGCTGAGTTGTGTTCTCTTCCTATATTCTAGTCAGTTTGACAATTTTCATAGTAGCACGGTTCTCTCCCAATGAATGGTCTTCCACAACTGCAACGATTAAATACACTGGACCAGCCGCTGCTGTGGGAGTAGTTCGTAACCAGTTTTCCTTTGCGAATGCATTTTGGTATCCTGTTGGAACGTTAATGCAACAAGGGTCAGACTTGAACCCAAAAACGACAAGTACAAGGATTGTTGGAGGAATTTGGTGGTTCTTCAGTCTCGTAATTGTGTCTTCTTATACCGCAAATCTGGCTGCGTTCCTTACCGTAGAGAGGATGTCCACCCCAATTGAATCCGCTGAGGATCTTGCAGAGCAGTCCGAGATTTCTTATGGTACGCTGGAAGCAGGATCCACTATGACTTTCTTCAGGGTAAGAAGAACAATTGAAAACCTCTAAGCATAAATATTGTTGAAAATGTGCAAACTTTTTTATATTGTTTAAAAAGGATTCAAAAATTGAAACGTATCAAAAAATGTGGCGTTTTATGGAAAGTAGAAAACCATCCGTTTTTGTTTCCCGCTATGATGAAGGAATTCACAGAGTCATTGAAGGAAATTACGCATTTCTTATGGAATCAACGTCATTGGACTATGCCGTGAAGCAAAACTGCAATTTAACACAGATAGGAGGTCTACTAGACAGCAAAGGGTTTGGAATAGCGACTCCAATTGGTTCCCCTTGGAGGGATAAAATCTCACTGGCTATTTTAGAAATGCAGGAGAAGGGCGTGATTCAATGGTATTATAATAAATGGTGGACACCGGAAACTGTCAGTCAAGAAGATGCGTATCTTTGTAATCGTGAATATAAAAAACAAGACAACAAAGCAAGTGCGCTGGGTGTTGACAGCATTGGTAAGAAAATTGTATGAATTTGGTTTTATCAGAATATCACAAAAATGTTTTTGTTCAAGGTGGAGTCTTTGTTGTCCTCGTCATCGGACTGTTAGTGGCAGTGATCTGTTCCATTTTTGAATTTTGCTGGAACGCTAAAATGAACGCGACTTCTGATGATGTTGCGCTTTGTTCGGAAATGGCTGAGGAAGCTAAATTCGCATTTCATTGTAGAGGCCCTCGGAGAAGGCCGGCTCTGACCAGGCATTGTGTTCGGTGTCAGGATGGACAACAGAAGCCTCACACGCCAACTGCTTACCACGATTACCATACTTATCTTCATCGGCATCATATTAGAGCGGTATTTCATTAAATAATATTGTTATTGCAAAATCTTTTTAAAAAACAAAAATTAATCTGTGATTATATTTGTTTCAGGATTGAAATTACGCAACTTGCGTCCAGAAATTTTAGCAATACTCAATTTAATAATGACGTTTCATGATTCCTGTGTGCTAATTACGGAAATCTTTCACATTTTCCCTTTACAAAGACATTTAGACAATTTTGTAAATCTGATAGTGACAGATCAAATTTACTTGTTGTTTTAATAAACACTTTCGTTTGATATTTTACAAAATATCAATTCACATGTGTATCCTTGTATAACCGTTTTTATTCAAAATGCCAAACTACATATTTTTAATTTATTAATTCAATTTGGTCTGTTTTCAAATCACGATACATTATTTTTAACGTAAGTGGCAACGTTATGATGGATCCAATCCAGGAAAAAGGACACCTCTGTGTAAACTCCAGGATATTCTGGTCGAGCACAACCTGTCAGAATAATCCATCATGTTTCAAACGATTTTACTATTACAATTTTAAAACACTAGTTTATATTATGTAACAACTTTATTAAATCTAACCCAAGCCAAATGAAACAATCCCCACAAGCTTTCCGTTTTGAACTGCTGGACCTCCAGAATCCATTTGACATGCATCCACTCCGCCTGTGCCCAAGATTCCAGCGCAAAGCATGTTCTCCGTGATTGTCCACCCACTTGCTTGATATGCTCTGTTACAATCTGTGTGATTAACAATTGGGATAGCATCAGCAGTCATTAAATCATCGGTCATATCTCCCGATTCTGAAATTAACCCCCATCCTGAGACTTGGACAGATCCAGAGCTAATTTTTCCAGCTGGTGGCAAAGCAATTACTTGCACGTTATCATTAAAATGGACTGGATTGTCCAGAAAGAGAAGGGAAATGTCATTTTCATTGGTTAGTTGATCCCAGTTATGATTAACCACCTTAGAAACTTTCAACACTTGCTCCAGGCCAGAGCTATTGCTTAAGTTGAGTTCTCCAGCGACCAGGGTTAGGTTTTGGGGGTAATTTTCAAAGGAGTAAGTGCAGTGAGCTGCAGAAATGGCCAGGACAGTGCCGTTCACTTCGATTAAAGAGGCTCCACAACCGTGCCTGGTTTGTTGAAGACTGAGTATGTAAGGGATTTCTCCTTGGGTGGCTTTTCTTCCTCCAATTATTGTAGTTGATGGTGGTATAACTTTAAACAAAATAAATTTTTAAAAAATAATTTTAACTTGCTCCAAATTTAAACACGGTTAAAACATTGAATATACGTACCCTTACTACTCTCGCCGAAGTGCAAAGTTGCAAAGAGAAGGATTAGTAAGCTTAAATGATTCATTTTGAATATCTGATTGATTTTGTAATATGTATTACAATGCCAATGATTTTGTTCAATTTTTCAGATTTTCATTGGATAAGCCATGCTCATATTTATATGCTTTTATACATCAGATTAAAAAATATTGTCAGCTATGATTGATGGACTTTAATCTTAATTTTACGTCAAATGTGTTCAAATTGTGCATAAACGAAACTGGAAAAACATTTTGCTTGTCGGTTTTTGTTATCAATCAGTTATCATTATCATGCCAGAGGTTTTCATAAACAAATTAACGTGAAAACCCACATTGTTGGTAATTTTTAATTTCTTGGGTGGGTCTAATTCATAATTAATTACAAATTTACATGACCCTCAAATATAAATTGATGCAATCCACGCAAGCGTGGATTGTACTATACATTGTTTTCCTTCCACTCATTGTTTATGACATTTACTTTCCTAACTTGAATTTATTTTTGACAATGCAATCTTCTTTGATTGAAATTGTAAATGGATGCATGAAAAAGAAGCATTTTTGTCTTGTCTGTTTGGATTGGTTTTACTTGGTGCGATTTCACAATTCGATCTTCTTTCAGCAAGCTTCAACAATCAAAGATGAATTTTTTAATGAAGTAATAAATGAAAAGAATGGGATCACTATTAAATCTATATTACTCATTCCTGTTTTTCGGGATTAAAACCATTTTGATTGATAATGAACGGAAATAATTAAAAATTAATTTACATTGTCTTTGATTGATAAATTCATTCATTGTTTTTTATCATCTTCTCATCTTCCTCTTCCTCATAATAGCCAAAATTTACTGCGTGACCTAAACATTTCGGGTTTTTACGAGTTTGACGTACAATTTATTTTGCCCTGAGGTAAATAGATTCAGAGATTGACTTCATTCAATTTTTTGGTATTTGTGTGGATAGGGAAGTAGGATTACGCTTCCACATTAATTTAAAATGAAGGGAGTTGGGATACTTGGACTTGGCTTGTTGCTTGCTATTATTATCGTTCAAGCCAACGATAGCGGGGAGGATGGAGGTGGCAGTCATCGTCATCGACATCGTCACAGACATCGACACAGGCATCGTAGGAGGCGCTCCATTCCCAGCTCAAACGACATGAATGATATCTTCCCTTACCCAATAAGTCAAGGTTTTTAATTCTAAAATGAAAAATATGCGAATACTTAAATTTTCCGTATTGTTCTAACCACCAAAATATTTTATAGGTACACTGGAAGGCTTGCACTACGCAATTGTGAATGAACCATCTATTAACAAACTCCTTTCGTTTGTCAACTACAAAGAGAAAGCAAGGATTGGTGAGCCTGTGCCTAAGATGGAAGAAAATGTATGAGTATAATGAGTCATGTTTGACTTTAAACAAAATTTAAAACATTTTATGTTGTTAATTTTAAAGGTAGAAGATATTTGCTCGTATAAGGGAGCCATTGAAGACTCAATTCAAAGAGTTTTAAACTTTTACGAAACACATTTGGAAACACAAGGGGAAATTGCAGCTGCTGGGTTAGCGTTTGTTGCAGGGATTGTTAAAAAACACGGAATTGACATCATGGGTTCTTTTTCCATTGAATCTTGGATAGCTGATTGGTGTGAAGGCATCTCTATCCAAAAGGGTACCTAATTAATGTAGTTGTGGTATTTAGGATAATTAAGTCTGATCTGGACATGATAGATTTAACATTTAATTATTTATAGATATTGGCTTCAGCTATGAATACGCTAAAGCATTTGGCAGCCTTGGGGAAAGTAAATTTGCGAAGAAAAATTCTACAATATTTGAAAAGCAGCAGAGAAATATTTAAAAGTTGGAGAAGAATCTGAAGTTATCTTCGGAGAGTTGAATTCGGCTTGTTTAGGTGCTTTAATTTTATGATGTGAAGTGCCTCATACCTGTGACAGGGTTATGTTTGACCCTGAGCCAAGATCACAGTATATGCTGACACATCAGCTACTTCATAGAATGTTTGCTAGACAGGTTGCTAATTAAAACATTATAATGTTGAGATTTTTAAATTTTTAACAATGATTTTTCAACTTTTGATAAGATGGAGTGCTTGGGAAACAAAGAAAAATATTCTTCGGAGAAGGTTGACCTTGAACTCTGTGCAAAAATGTACAACGAAGCAAAATTAATTTCAAGTTTGGAGGGAAATGTTCCTCTGACTTTGCTCAGAGACTTGTTTGCTGAACAGGGTATGCAAGTAATTACGTAATCATTTTGTTACAATGAATAATTTAAATTGATTGGGATTTTTAGTATCATTTTGTGGTTATATCGGCTACCACAGTTTTTTCCGTGTGGACTGGTTGAAGAAAATTCTTTCATGGCAAAGTAAGTCGGAATATGGATGTTTCTTGTTGGCGGACGAGTTTTCTAATGATGGTAGCGAGGTCAAAAGAAAATTGACAAAGGATGAGGTTCATAGTTCAACAGGGGAAACATGCGATACTCATTTTACTTCTGTTGCGTTTGCAGCGGTAGCTACCTATTGGGATTACATTCAGCAAAATTGTCATTCATGAAAGCATACTCATTATTTGTACAATGAATATCGTAAACGTTATGAAATTGCGAATGAAATATAGTTATTACAATAATTTGGGTTTGGATGAAATTATTTTATTTTTGTACAAAAATGATTCACTACATAATTATGGTTTATAAATTAATTACAATTACTTTGGTTAAATAAGCAGAAACTTGTTCATCAATCCAATCCCTGTAATCTCCAACATTGGTATAAATCCCAGGGTAATCCGGTTCCGCACATCCTTCCCCCCAACTTACTACCCCTACAAGATAACCTCCGCTTGAACTCTTTGCAGGCCCTCCGCTATCCCCTTGGCAAGCGTCTTTTCCTCCAATTCCTAAGTAACCCGCGCAGATAAAAGTATCAAAGATTTCGTCCCCTAGGTCTTCATACGCTGTTTGACAGTCTTCATTGTCAACAATTGGGAGCTCTACAGTTTGTAAAATATCTGGGTTAGCTCCTTCATGTTCCAATTTACCCCATCCGGATACAAGCAATTCTTCTCCAAGTGTTGGTTTGCTTCCTGGAGGAGCTAACCCGATTGGCTGGACATTTTCGTTAAACTGAAATGGTTCGCTGAGAAACAAAATAGCTATGTCGTGCTCATACGAACCGTCATCGAATCCGGTATGTGCTGCAGTTCTAACAACTTGCCTGACTTGTTCAACCCCGGAATTCTGGCTCAAGCTGAGTTCTCCTGCGACAACCGTAAATGCTTCCAAGGGTATGTGTGAAGGCACGCAATGAGCTGCAGTTAAACCTATTTGAACGCCTTGAACCACTACGAGTGAAGCACCGCAGTGATGAGCGCCATAGTAGCGGAGTTGCAGCTGATAAGGGACTTCACCTTGAACTGCTGACTTCCCTCCAACTATTAAAGTGTTCCAGTTGTGTCTTTTAAAATGAAGACCTCCAGGTAGAGCTAAAGTTTAAAAATTCCAACTTTATCCTTATTTTTAACACATTTTTGCAAGGAAAAATTAAATGCTTACCGTTAGTAAATAACGCCAAAGATAATCCTAACAATACAATAATGAAATTCATATTTAACTAAAACTGCGATTAATTAATACTGCTTGGTTCTTTTCAGTCAAGACTTTATGTTTTGTATTAGAAGGTTAAATGGGATTTTATCTGATCTCCCTTTTATATTGAATTTATTAAAGGCTTATCATCGGCATGTCAGAATTATCTGTTTAACAAGTTTTATATCTGACTCTTATTACAACCTTTGTATGAAAACCTAATGCACTAAACCCGAAAATCAAAACATTTCCAAAGAACTACGTCATTTCCTTGTTATCATTCCACTGCTCTTCAACAATCTATCACTCAACATTATAAAGTGCAGGAAAATGGATTTTGAAGTGCAAATATTAAGTATGGTCCGATGATGCAAATCCTTTCATAATAATTTCTTACCTGATCAAAATTGACAAACATTTATTTAGCCTTTTGACGTTGATTCTAAAGTAGTTCTTGAAATTTGGCATTTACGTTGCAATTTAGTTAAATTGCATCGCACGAATGAATTAAATTGAACAATTTAGAATATTATTAATTTATACAAAAATGTGAAATCCCGCTCATCAATCAACACTGCAGCAACTACGTTACTTTAAATCGAATAATTTTAAAACAGTAAAACTTTCTATCAATGTTCATTTTTTGCTGTAGTGGGCGTATAGAAAACTTCAAAGGGCTTTACTGCTTAAAGTTGACAATACAGCAAAACCTGACAACATTTTTAGACTTTCTAAAAGTAACAATAGTTTTGACAAGCAGCCAAGAAAGTGGATCATAGGCTTAAGTAGTAAAGTGCAGTCACTCTTTAAAGTTAGATTTTTCCGAGTTTTATATAAACTAGCGTACTTAACGAACTCGTGAGCACTTGAGTATATTGTAACGTGCCTCATGTTTAAATCAATCAAGAACAAACTTTTTCCCAAGTTTTTGGTGGTTCTTACAAGAAAACTGCATTGTCTTGAAAAAATGTGTACAAAAAGCACTTAAAAACTTTCGTTTTTTAACTTTTCTGTACACGCAAAAAGAAGAAACGAAAGTGGCGGAAGTTGAACAGATTGAATTTGTTTCGAGTAGGCGGGTTCTATAAGCTTTTTGGTCTGGAGCTTTGGTTTTTTCTCGTCGTAAACAAAAGATCTTGGATATTTTCCCTCTTTCATGATCATTTTGCAATTTATAACCTTTATCTCAAATCCTACAAACTGGCTCAAGTCATTTCTCAAATAAGCACAATAACCTTTTCATTAAAAATAGATTTACATTGCGTAATTCGGGAATCCCAAAAAGTGAAATTGAAAATCAATTTTACTAAATCGATAAAAAACTTTCCATGTAACCATCATTCCCTCAAAAACCTTCAAAATCCATCTGATTATCACACAAGCACATATGCTTCTTTTTCTTGTGCATAAGTTATGTAGGAATTTCGGAAGAAGTTGGTTGGAAAGAAATTAATAAAAGACTCAAACCACTTTTCTCAAATAAGCACAATAACCTTTTCATTAAAAATAGATTTACATTGCGTAATTCGGGAATCCCAAAAAGTGAAATTGAAAATCAATTTTACTAAATCAATAAAAACTTTGAATGTAGACATTATTTCTTCAAAAACCTTCAAAATCCATCTGATTATCACCCACACAAGCACATCTGCTTCTTTTTCTTGTGCATAAGTTATGTAGGAATTTCGGAAGAAGTTGGTTGGAAAGAAATTAATAAAAGACTCAAACCACCAGAACAGACCTATCAATTCCAAATACTTATATTAGCATTACAAACTATCTTGTTGTTGTTATGCAAAATAAACGAAAGCTAGGTGAAAGTTTCGATGAGTCTCTGCTGCATATCAAAGAAAGCAAAGTAATAAACAAATAATTTTTGTTTATTTTGAAAATAATAAACAAGAACCAACCACACGTGAGGAACTACTACAGGGTTTAGAAAAATAGAGGGAAATAAACGGAAATGGAAGAAATGAAAGATTTCCATCCAAAATATTTTATTGGCACGTGTGGATTTGTTATTTCCGAAATATTTTATTGTTGCCTTTTGTAAAAGTTTTGCTATTTTTTAGCTGTCGAATCATGCGTAACCACTAAACTCGCGTAATCTCCTGCTTGGTGAGCTCAAGGTGAAGGGTGATGAAATCATAAACAACTTTATTTGAAGTTCATCGACTTCTTTTTGCTCATAACCAAAAAAAAAAGAAACTCAATCCATATTAATATTTTTATTACTTTACGCTTTATTTGTTTGTTTTAAATATTTTTATGTATGTATAAGTAGATTTATTAACGGTTTGGCAATTTACAACTTTCCTTGTTAGTTAAAATTCTTAAAGTTTAAAAGTGCCAAAATAGTTAAATACAACTGCTTTATATTAGTTTTTAATTTGGATTATATTTAAAATTCAATGAGACTTACATAATGATCATAGTATCAGTACATTATATCAGTATTTGATGGATCCAATTTAATTCTGCCAACTGAAACAGCCTTTGTTATATGCAGTTACCATTCGGTTAAACTTTAAATTACGCCGTTTCGTATTTAATGAATTCTCATTGGCATTCATTTTCTATTCACTTTGTTGTAAACAAAAGCCACTTTCTTTCAATTTACTAATTCAGTAGGTAAAATTGTTTTTCATTTTCTTGTGAAAAACATGAAGATTACTGCACAAGCTCGAGAACTTAAAAATAATGATGTTTGCATAGTCAAGTACCTACTTATGTAATATTTAAATTTTGAAAGTTCAAATAAAGTGCATTCCACTGATATTTCATAACAAGACAAAATGTCATCAAAATATTGACAAATCCATTTCAATTTTATTTATTTTTCTTGTTGTTCACTATGCGGAAACATTTCTTCAAACTCTGTTCTCTTTCTATTCCTTTCTCTTCCTAAATAGGACCATGTACAACTTTGTCTTGTGCTTTCCCTCAGCTCTCGTCGTCGTCATGATATATATTCGTGATGGTCCTTATCCTCAATTCTCACCATTGCCATAAGTGGCAAACCTTCTTTAGTAAAGAACTGTGTTAACTGACATTAATCAATTTTATATTAATAAATATGACGTAATCAGAACTTCCGGCAGCATTTTGATTGCATTTGGAGATTTCCCAATTCCCATTTATTGGTCTTTTCTATTGTCATTTATCGTTTTGGCAGCCCTACTAGCAAGATTAGGTTTTCATTAGCTCAATGAGTGGACTCAGAAAATGATTCCCTTTCTAGGTAGTACTGCTTGCGTAATAAATAATTCTGCCACTCAAGGCACGTTTCTCCAGGTCCTTGGAGGGAAACCCATTCTCCGTTCTTATATTGTGTAAGCTGATTTTATTTTTGTTTAATTCTGGACATTTCAACTCTCTTCATTTCATTTCAATTTCATTACTTTAAGCATGGAAATGAGAATTTTACTCGCAGTTTTAGTTTTATATCAAAAGTTTTATATGCAAAATAAAATAAAAAATCTCTGAAAGAATCCACTGAAAGGAATTACGATAAGTTTGGTTCTCTGCCCACGCCTCCAAATTCTTACATAAAAACCAGCAATAGCAATAATGCTAATGACGCATCAATGCAGGAAAAATATTGATAAAGCCATTGATATAGCTTTAAGTCTACTTGGATAAAGCAATAACATTGCTTCCGGTATTTTCCTACCTAAATATAAATCTTTCATTAAAATAATTAAAAGCAAATTTAATTTTAAAAAGTGTCAATTTAAACAATCGCTTCTATGCTGTAGGCAATGATTTTAGCAAACATAAGCATAGAAAGCTTGGAGAATGCTTCCTGAAAATTTTATCTCAATAATAGATTGACAAGCTTATTAATACGCCTCGCGGCGTTTGAAAAATAATTCGAACGGGTAGAATATTCTTTAAAAACGAATTTAAGTAAGTAGCAGTTAAATTTCAGAATAATCAATTGTTTTAAAAATTAAAAGTTTCCTGAAAAAAGGTTTCTGCCTCTTTACAATCTATTTTTACAAAAGAATGTAAAACATTTATTGCCACATTTCCTGTTAAATTACGTAATTGCTTTCTTTACATAATTCTCCAATGAAAAGAAACTTTTTGGCATCACAAACGTATTGAACTCCATCCCACACATATTCTATCTAACACAAAAGCCTTGGACAATTCACTCACCACATTTATCCTTTTCTCAATCAATTTTTGAATCGA
>JAANSO010001889.1:0-15173 GCA_036507315.1 Lepidocyrtus fimetarius | reverse complement strand
CCTGTGCAATGTTCTTCGATATCGCATTCACTCGCTTTTTGGCGACACACAGCGCCGGCTCCTTTGTACTGTGCAAAATAGCAGAAAAATTACGCAATTCGATAAAACCACAAAAATAAACATTTTACAGAGGACATCCTCTTTAATTAAATTGCAATCATTACGATGGGAATTCCACTGTATCTGTATGTACACTAAATTTAAAAGTATATGAAAAATTTTAAAGGTATTTTACCCTGCAATTTTCACAACATGGTTGGCCCATTGAGCATTGAGCTGTGGTTTTAAGTCGGCAAGTCCTCGGCTCACAACATGGGTCCTTGCTGCATTCCGAAATAGAGCCGCAATCACATTGCTCACCGGAATCCACCACTCCATTCCCACATGATTCAAGTGTTGCCTGTTCACAAAATTCATTTAATTAAGTTTTTTTACAAGGTATTGCGAGAATTAAGCAACATTTAAATTTCTTAAACGAAATGCGGTTCATAATGAGGATTAATCTGGCGCCAAGTTTTGAAATTGATTTATGTTTAGTGCAATAATGTTACTAAAACTTTATTATTGCTCTGGGAAGATTCAACGGGACGAGATTTGTATGTAAAAAAGTGGTTATTTATTAGCTCTTCCCTTGTCCTGTTATCATTTATCAGTTTATCAGCGTGAAAAGTAATAAAATAGGGGAAATGTGGAATAGTTTTCGGCTTTTTTGGCTAGTCTGCAATTCTGCACTTTTTTCTAAAGGATAATATACTCATGATCATGTTGGATAACATGAGTAATAGGGCTTTCACAAAGATAAACAATTTTTTAGTTTTCTAGCAAATTTGCGAACCTTAACAGAATTTGGTTTGTTTTGTAAGCAGACAGCATGTCCTTGATAAACCGAAGTAAGATAGGCGGAACGGGAGCAATCTGAGAATCTATAGGGTTGAATCCCATCCTTCCCAACGATGCTTTCACTCATGATGCATCCATACCAATTAGGACAGTGGCAGTTATCCCCTGTGAAACAAAAAACATAATGGAATGGATTTAAAAGGAAAATCAATTTCCTCTTGCAATGAATTATCTTCAAATTGCCACACACTCTAAAAATTGAGAAGGAAAAGGGAGGCTGAGGAAATGAAAGAGGAGGAGAAAGGACTGGTTCATTCCAAAGGGTTTTTGTTCATTCTCGCAAAATTACTGAAAATGATGGTAAAGCTGGTGATGATGAGATTTGAGGCAATTTGTGAATTGAGCTATGTTTAGGAAAGGACAGTATGGAAAGGAAAGCTCTTGGGAAAGTAGGGAAAAGTGGGCTAAATAAAGTGAGAGTGATTTAAGCCAAATAAATTTTGTTGGAGGAAAAACAAAGTTAGTTTAGTAAGGTTGCTTTTCACATTTTCTAGAGTTTGCTTCACTTACGTGGAATTTAAGCGAATCAGCAGAAAATTTTTGCACTTAGGGAGAAAGAGAATAGATCGGGAGGGAAAGTGCAAAACTAGATTAACATTCAATTAGGGGAATTGTCTGAAAATTTATTTTTAGGAGCAAACCCAACTTTAGAGTTCACCAGTTCTCTCACCTTTTCCGCAAAATAAAACCTGAAAAGCTTCGTAAATCCTTTTTTAGCAGAAAACAAGGGAAAGCTTTGGTATGATTTAAGAGGAAAATGGAGGATTTTTTATAATTCAACTTGTTTTATCCTACTTACAATCCTCATCATGCCCCATGTTCAAGTTGTGTCCAATCATGTGTGCCAAGGCGACACCGGTGATGTGCGGTTGATAAATGTCCACATCGGACACGACGCCCATCGCCTTTGGAGTACAGATGGTGTTGGGGACGCCCATTCCACTCTCGGAGAAATTATATCCTGTGATTAGCATTGCGGCGTCTCTACTCACATGGAATAACTTCTTGGGTGCTGTGAATATTTGAATTTTTATTTTTTATGTTACCCGAAAATATTTTTCTTGTAAAAACACACTCAAATGAAACACGATATAGCTCTCTTCTTCTTAAGTAGTTTTCCTTCCATTGCGTAATGTGAGTACCCACATTAGTCTAATGCTTTTATTGTATAAAAAACTTTTACTTATATCCTTCATATGCATATTTTAATGCTCTTCTTAATGTAAAAAAGTAATTTCTTTTCATTCTTTCAAGAAAATAACATTTTTGAGACAGACTTCTGTCTGAAAATGTGATTTTCCANAAAAACTTTTACTTATATCCTTCATATGCATATTTTAATGCTCTTCTTAATGTAAAAAAGTAATTTCTTTTCATTCTTTCAAGAAAATAACATTTTTGAGACAGACTTCTGTCTGAAAATGTGATTTTCCATAAAAATGTGTCTGCAAATGAAAAAAATATTTTTTCGAGGGGAAAGCAAGTGTTCATAATGACGGAATGTAACAAAAGCTGAGAAGAAAGGGGGAATATAATGTATGGGCATTATTATACGCTTAATTTCCCCAGCTTTTCCTACTTTCGGAGAATCTCACTTTTCCTAAAACACGTAATCCATGAAAAACAGTCATTATCATATGATATGGAGTAGGTTGACAAGATGTGTGATTTGTGCTGGAACTCAGAAAAAAATTGAACAATGGACCCACCACCACTTCGAATACAGATCGCCACTTGATATTTCCCCAATCCCATAAATATCTTTCTTAAAAAAACTGTCAGATTTGATTTTTTCTAAAGAAAACTACTTGTTTTTTCATCTGGGCGGGTTCTTTGATTTGAATTATTACATAAGCAAAGATATTCTCAATGTACATTTCAGATAAAGACCCAAACGAGGAAAATGGGAATGGAAACGATCAGAAAGAAATCACTGCTTCGAGCATTATCTGTAGTAAAAATAGCGATAGGAAATGATATGAAATCGTTATCGAAAGCACAGAAGACAATGATTACGATGATGACGATGATCAACATCATAAAAGAGATTATGATGATGATTATTTTTATTACTGTCAAAAGGAAAGTCTTCTTTTCTGTTTTTACAAATAAGGTTCGTTGTTATCTTACCATAGTGGTCCGAAAGCTGTATTAGTGTCGCCCGTAAGTCATCACGGTTGCCCACGTTTAAATAGTTGGTTTGATGCCATGTCTCCACATAAACGACTGAAATGGCTGTACTTAGTTTGCGAAAGTACTGCAAGGGAAAAGAATAAAAAAGAATTTCTGATTTTATTGCGCTCTATAATAGATTAAAAGCGATAAAAATAACTGTCTTGTGCTACGTCACAATATATTTCCAAAAAATGCCTTCAAATACTTCTTTTTTCTCTCTCTTTTGGAATCTTTTTTAACTAAAAATGATACAAAAATATTGCTTTGCCAAAATCCAATCGCGAATCCTTCATGGATTCTCTACTTAATCATTTTTTGGAAAAGCCGAAGGAATCCAATTTGAAAAGGAGAGAAATTGAAGATATATTACATGGAGGAGCAAAGTTATTACGGGTTATTACATAATACATTTTTATTATTATTGCTGAATAAAGTGGGAAAGTGGAAAAGGTGTTGACTTACCAAATCGGCAATATTAACTATTTGCAGAGCGTCGTGAATCACTTGGAGCCTTGTTGAGCTGTTCCGTTTATCAAACTGTGTTGATTCGGTCATTCCAGGTTGAATTGGAAAATGTGGAAATTCACGTCAAAAATAAATTTTTAGTTAAACACATTCATTTCAAGTATAGATAAAGAACAATTACGCTTGTATTAAGTTCCATTTAGTAATTATTATAGAACTGCCGCGTGACAAATTCAATTAAATAATTTTGTAGAAGAGCAAGTTCAAAACCAGACCAAACAGAAAAATATTTTGACCTTTACACTTTGCTCAATATTCTCCTTTCAGATTTATTTGAGTAAAAATATATTTTATATAGTTTATAGTAGTCCACTTGAGCAGAAAAATAATTGCTTTCTTAAGCAGAAAATATAAAAAACAAAAAACTCAAGGGAAAAGAAGAAATGATAGGGAGTCTGATAGAAAAGAAAACTATCTTGACAATTTTCTTATACTTTAGCTAACCAGAATAGTTTCAGTCGAAAAAACGATCATCATCATCATCGTGGGAGTACGAAAATAAACGACAAATAAATACATTTGCATGTGTGCACTAATGGCCTACTTCTTGTCCGTCCAAAACTTTTTATGACTTCTTTTTCCTTAGAATAAGCAAATAAGGTTAAAATTGCTTCTCTTTTTCCTGTTTCCAGAAAATCGTTTTGTTATTTTTATTGACTATTTTGTCTGAAAATTTCCTTGCGTATTTTTTATTTTATTGCTTACTGCTTGGTTACTTTACGTAAAGAAATGATTTCACATTTGAAAAACAAAAATATAATAAGTTAAATATAAATCATTCTTGTTTAAGCAAGAAAAAGGGGAATAGGAAAGCGGAAATTATTCCCTGGTTCGTTACACCTCACATTTATTTTAATGATTAATTTGTGTAACGCAAAAGTAAAAAATAAATATTTCTGTAACAGTTCACGTTGTTGAGGAAATGGGAATACTTATTTTGGGAAATGTTACGCAATGAAGGAAAAGGTAAAATAGTTTGCATAAGGAAAAGTAAATTATTCTCTGACTTGTTCCAACTACATAACAGATTACGATACACAAGATTGCATAACATTTTACTAATATGGCAAAACATATTTTGCTTATCGTAGCAAACAGCAGAAGTGAATTCCCACAAGTTGAGAAAGGAAATGGAGAAGAAGTTGGAATTAGTTGGAGAAAAGTAATAAATTAATTGCTACAAGGAAAAGCATTACGAACGGGTGAAAACAAGAGCTTTTTATGCAAAAAGCAAGCTTCACTCTGTGAAAATGAAACATTTTGTGTTGTGGTGGTAGTCGCCTGTCCAAGTCTTTCTCTGTCTGGTCTGGCTTCTCTTTATTTAACTACTCACAGCACTTCTTCCGTTGTTTTCTGTAAAATGTTTTTTTCGAATGGAGAAAGGCACTTACCATAGCTCTATCAAGGAGGACAGCAAGTTCAATGAAATATCGCGGGATTTTATCTTCATTTTGTCTCGTGACATAATCACTAATTCCACTTACTCCGGATGGCATGGGCCATTCAAAGTTTCGTTTGTTACCACATGTCTGCCTGCCAACAGATTTCGCCTCGTAGAATATATGCGGATGATTAGTCTGTAAATTTAGAGAAAACACACTTTTTGTATTCACTTATATTTTATTACGTAACTAGCAAAAACTCACAACATTACACGATCTCAAAATCTCAAAACATTTCTAGCTGTTCGCAAGTCTCAATTCTGGAGCAAATTGTGTTTTATTGCTTTGAATTTTTGGAACAAGGAGTAAAAGAACCAGTCTTGCCGAAATGTTTATGAATGTTTGCAATACTCGCAAAAAGTCGTGTGGACTTATGAAGACTATTTATTTTCATAAATTAAACCATTTTCCTTATAAGAAAAGATATGTGGCCATTTTATTTGTTGTAATCGCATAAGTTTGTAAATTAGGTTGTGCTTGTAAAATTGTTGCCAAATTTACATTTTTAAAATAATTGTAATGTGCAAAGCCGCTGTAAATAATATTTTTATGCTTAATTGAAGTGTGTTTAAGATGTGTTACTCTTACTCTGGAATAACTCTAAATTTGAAAATACTTTCATTTATAGTAAAAAAGGCAAAGCTTAACTAATTTTTATTTTAACAGAACATATCAATTCAACAAACAGATATTAATTGAACATTAATTGAACCCGAAGTTGACTGCACAAGATCCCTTTTCTACTTTACATGTCTCTGTCTACTACAACTACGCCCTTTTCCATGTTAATTGATGATGGATGTCTGTGCCTGTTTACCCTTCTCTACCCCCATCTTTCCATAATTCCTTAATAATTGGTAAAACCTATTACAACAAAGCTAGAGCTGTAAACTTTGTAAATCCAAATTAATATGCAAAACAAGATGAAAAGTGAAATTTCATAGGAAAACAAAGAGAAAGTGGGAGAGAAAATGCTTTCTCTGGAAATGTCTTGTTTACTATTCTTCGTCCTATTTGCCTTCATGCCACCCTCTCAATTATCCATTTCTATCAAATCATCCTCCGCTTACTTAAATTTTGCTGACAAGATGCTATTATTTCAGCTTTTACGATTCAAATTTACGGTTTTTTCTATCAATTTTGATTTGGGATGGAAATGGTATCGCATGATGTCGACAACAGTGGAATTATTGATCATTTATTTAATTCGTGCAAAATCGTTATCGTTGGATCAAAAGGCATTAAATGATTTATTCAAGTTTTAAAATGAAAAGTAAAAACATAAAAACCATGTTTTTACAGATCCATTTGGATATCTTTATGGTTTGTTGGACTATGGTGTGTAGGTAGATAAATATTTCACCGATTATGTGAACTCTTGAGTTTTTATATTGTCTTGAAAAAGCTGTCCACAAAATAAAAAGCTTTTAAGCGCACTCACACCACTTTTCCTCCTCCTCTTCCCCCTCCCTTCATCCCAAAGCAATTCGTCATCCAATCAATCTAAATTCCTGACAGGAAGTCGAAGGT
Organism: Lepidocyrtus fimetarius; assembly: GCA_036507315.1. Lineage (NCBI taxonomy): Eukaryota > Metazoa > Arthropoda > Collembola > Entomobryomorpha > Entomobryidae > Lepidocyrtus > Lepidocyrtus fimetarius. The sequence goes on along the minus strand of JAANSO010001889.1, from coordinate 8,601 downwards.
AAAGGAATTGACAAGGCAACCTCCCTCTAAAATGGAAGAAAAAGTCTAAATTCTAAATAGTGGAGCATTCGTTACTTTTTACAACTAGTTGCGTAAGAGTATTTGTTCTATTTGCTTTGTTCTCTGCACAAGGATTTAGAAATGTAACTTTGCAGCTTTCGTTATTTACCCTTCTCTCGTATTTTCCTCCAGAAACAAATAGGATTGCAAATTCTATGATGCGGTGACAATTTAAGATCAAAGCAACTCTGTAGCGCTTTAGCCCTGCGGCTAATTACCCCAAAAATTTGGAATTTCTGTTTTTACTTTGAAGTGGGATGAAAATGAATTCGTAAAATCCATTTTTGCAATTTCCTATTTTTAGGCGACCTTATTTTTACAAACCGTAGAGAAGGTATCTTCATGAATAAAATTCAGGTTTGTAAATCATTTTATTAACAAAGTTGTACTCAAACAAATTCTCTCTACATGGACCCTTTTCATATTTTAATTTTCTCAGGTAAAATGACTTTATTAAAGCTCCCAAACAGCTTGTATGTGTTTCCCAGAACGGAATTTGCAAATTTTAACGTAAGCATTAAATAATGTTTATTAATTTTATGTACAAAAGTCTCTTTCTGTAGTCTGTTGATTCCCCGAGAGAGTTGATAAGTGTAATGGGCCACCAGAAACGCTCTCATTTTCATTATTAGCCTTTGCAAAATAGAGTCCTTGTCGCACTTTCCCATGTCTCTCTACTTGGTCGCTGCTTTTTAAGTGGAATTTTATTTGATGGCTTTTCCTCCTCTATCTCTTTCATATCCTTTTATGTTAGAAGATTTCTCATTAACTTTGGCTTACGCAACAAAACCCTTCTATTTCCTTTTTTATGCATCTTTTAATATCTTTCTCTCTATCCTCGCCGTTTTCTTGTCACTTTATTAGCTAAAATGAACCTCGTTTTTGATGATCCTTTTTAGCCTAAAATTTGGAACAGCTTTCTTCACTGCTTTAATTTCAGAAGTTCTTTCAAGATGCAAATGGTGCAATGCAGATTGCGTAATTAAAATAGATGAAAATAGGAAAATAAAAGAAGAACATTGATTTATCTTAAAATAAAGACCTTTTTTGAACATGTCAACTCTTTAGAGAATTCTTTTCACTCCTCTGGAGAGGAAACCCTCCAGAAATGGAAGGTGACAGGTCCAAAGAAAAGTTTTGGTAAAAAGGAACCATTTCGAGCCAAAAAGGTTTTTATTCGTGTTAATATGTGAAACAGGCATGTTTTTTCTTTACTTCCACGTAACTTACCGACATGTCACCTCCATAGAAAGGATGAATGATGAAAGTTTCATTGCCCATGTGGATGATCCCTGAGAGACCGTTACAAGTTCTGACCGCAGCCGCCGACCATTCCAGCCCTTCAACATTTCCATGATAATAACACATTTCCAGTTCGTTCCGCTCTCGTTGTTCTGCATTTCCAGAAAATATGTGTCTTTTGGAGAACGTTGGGAGCGATGAGTGTAGGATTGAGTTCGAGGATCAATCGGAATTTATGGTTGAATGCTTGAATGATGAAGGAAGTTCGATGAAAATGTTTTCCAGTCTGAAAGCAGAAAAAACACAAATTTAGAAAGTAATTAACATCGGTTGAGTTTGTTACCGCTCCTCTCATTCTATTTTAACCAACTTTCTAAACCCCGAGCATTTCATATTGATTATTACTTCAATTTTAGAATATCAGGTTTAGATTCGTACGTAAAATCCTCTTTCATACCTGCACTCCCGCTTTCTGTCGAAACAAGCCTTTAATCCAAAGGGCAATGTATTCTTAAATGACTGGTGATTACGTAATAAACGGTCGATATTAAACTCAACGCCTTTTCCAATTTTGTACACACAAATAATACACACTTTAATAAAGATAGCATTTTGGAGGGCTAGTAGTAACACGTTCACATTCAATGACAAGGATGATTTGACTAAAACGGATTTACATTTGTCATTCCCTTCATTATTAATCCTTTTTTGAACGCCTCAACCGTTTAATCTTCCTCCCAAAAACCATTTCACATTCATTTTTATTAAAAATGGAAGAACAAGAGAAAGATAATGATGATGATCAACAACATCATCATCATTAAAGAGGCGGGATGAGCTCGTGTCATGTCTGATATCTTTTTACGCAATAACCTAAAATATTTGCATAAATGCAAACAGAAGAAAAATAGAACTGGTAAAACTGTTACTTTCTCAGGATTTGTCTTTTATTTTTACAACAAAAAATGTTTTCATTTCACGGAAGGACAATTTTCATGTTTTTTATTCCTTGGGACAAATTACAATTTTATAAAAACGTTTTGGAATTGTCATAGCTTAAAATGATGATGATGAAGCCCTGAAAGGAATAAAAACAAAGCTTGTCTTTAATCCCAGTTTTAGGATTCATGAGCCGTTCATTTTATCTTTATAATCTTTGTTTCTTCTGTATTATGTACTATCCACGTTGTTAAGTTTTCTGTCTATATTACGTAAGAATTATATTAAAGATGTATTTCACTATTGCACAAACCATAACTGAATAAAACCATTGTGTCTTAATTTCTAGAACGAAACAAGTAGAACTGTTGACTTGGGACTTGTTTTGCAAGTCTTGAGCCTTGATCGATAGAAACGCTCAAGACAAGCTGTAATGAAGCAGTTTTTAACTGTGTAAACGAATTTTAATTGTAAATTTTAAGTGGAAATCCAAGTCCAGGGATAAAAAGAGAAACCTCGAAACGAGTTCAAGAGAAACTCAACTTTTTGAATGTTTAAGTGAAAGTCAAGACATTCTCTGAAATAATTTCAATTGACAAGAAAGAGAGAAAGTTCTTTTAGTCCAAACCCCTCACAGACCTGAGATGGTGATGTAGTTGAAAAAGCTCAACAGTTTTCCAACGAAAACTTTGTCCTCTTTTTCAGCTGTCATCATAATAAAATAAATATTAACTCATCTGCATAATTTTGTTACATTTATCTCACCAGCTTACTTTTAAAACTTTTTCCCGCGCTCTTACTTTCCTCTTTGGGTTAAATATTCAGAAAAACTAAGGCGGTGAAGTATGAAGAAGAGAAAATCTCTAAATTCTAATGAACAACCAAGCTCATCCATTTCCCACTCTCATCCCCACTCATTCATTTTCCCACATTATAAATTCCAGATTTTAAGAATGAAGAATTTTGTAAATTGTATGAATTTGCACCGTATAAGTTTTTAATGTTTTCGCGGAAGGACGGTCACTTAAAAATCCTCTTTTTCCTTATCGCCTTTCTTAGTTTCCAATCTTCTCATCCTACTTTTCCACTTGAGAAGGAGACAGAGCGAGAAAATTCACATTTATTTGCTATTCCTCTACTTGAATAAGGAATGGACGAATTGAGAAGATCCAAACTGAGGAATAGATGAGGGTAAAACAGCGCAAATAATTCTGCTACTTTTTCCCATAATGAAATGCCAACTCACGATCAAGAAAGTAGAAGGGAAAACGAGAACGTGCTTTCTCCCCGTTTTCTTCAACCACTCATCCTCGTGTAAGAAAATTTTCTTTCTTTGGTTTGAAAGTTTGTTCAACGTAGGCGGGAAAAGCGAGGACGATTAATTTTATTCATCCCATTCAATCCTTCATTTATTCATGTTTTTCTCGTTTTGCGTGGAGATTTGTGAAGAATTTTTCTGAATTACTAGTTTATAACCCATTAAAATACTCAAACCCCGGGATTTTTTATGATAATTACAAAAAATTTGTTGCTTTTTGGAAATAAATCAACAATAAATTGTTCTAATTGCGTAATATATTTTTGTTGGTAATTTACTTTCAATTTTTAGAAGAGAACGTCTGCAATTTATTTTCTCTCGAGAAGAAAAGCTTTTTGTTTTGAAATATTTTTTTAATTCACGTCCAACCCCTTCCTAATTCTCATCAGCAGCGTCATTAGCTTCAGAGCGGAAAACGTGACATTTTATGGTTTCCTTTTGATTTACATAAAAGACCAACTTCGGGGCAATGTAAGAACCTCAAAATCAAAAGCTGCTTTTTAATGTCTCTGCTCCTTTCACACTGCTTTTCTTGGCTATATGAATCTTTCCATGAGCAGAGTTGAAGCATTTTCCTATCTCCAAAACCAGCTTATCATCATCAACATCATCATATGTGTAAAGGGGAATACGACACGGTTTCAGTTCTTTCTTTTTCTATCAATACCAAAATAAATTTTACAATAAAAACCCTCCGTTTCCTAATCTTTCTCCGTACCAACGTAATTTCTTAGAATTTCATTAAATATGTAACATGCCTGTACTTATTTTGCTTTATTTTGCAAAGAAAAAGAACATATCATATTTCTTTTATTGCAAAAAAGCCTGAAATCAATCTTCCATTTTAGCTTTCTTTAGTAGATTATGCCATTTCTTCTTTTGGAATACGTGAAGTACAAAATCTATGAATTGTTTATGAAAAAAGAGAAAAGAATACAAAAAATATCAATCTTTCATGTTCACGTTATTTTCACTACTTCATCTCTGCGCTGTTCATTCAGCTTCAATTGTATCTGTTTTGGTCGGTATTTGTTTAAAAAAGCGGTGATGATGTAGACGACAACGTCAAGTCATGATGATTATTTTAGTGGTTGTGGCACCGCACTAGCTTTAAGAAAAGTAGGCTAAACACACAAAAAACCGTGGCCATGTCAAAACAGAACAGAAATTGTATCTTTTTCTTTATCTTCAGAGATTTCTACAATTTTTATCTCTCCATTTTATCCAGACGTTTTAAGAAAACATTTTTTAACTCGACTTGAGCTATTTTCTATTTTTTTCAAAGGAGAAAGCCCTTCAAAAAATCCATATTTCTCCCACTCATGAATGTTCATGCTCTCATTTTTTCAAATGTTTATTTTTCTGCTGCTGATGTAGAGAAAGCTTCTGAGGGGAAATAAAAAAGGCTATTGTGTTTGTTTACCCTTTTTTCATTCTATTGAACTAACTATAGTAGCCAAGATGATGAAGATTTCTCCATTTTCTCCATATGCTTCAACCCTCTGCCTAATCAATCTTTCACATATGCTGGGATTTTAATGGGAAAAGGAAACCTTACAAAACTTGCATTGGATTCCACTTTTTTCCATTTCAATTGGGAAATGGTTTCATTTAGCTCACTCACTCAACCATACTTTCATATCGAAAACTCCTCGTTCCACATTTTACGAAAAGAACAAGAAGGAGATGATTGCGATGATGATTGTGCTGCGTTAGTGAAAAAAATTGTGGATTATTTCCTCCTACGAGAGATTATTTCATGGAAACTCAAGTACTTATTGTGTGTACTCATCTACTTGTCTTCCGAGACATTTCAGTGATGATGCTACGGATTGTGTATAGATGGATAAAAATTGAGCTCCTTCTTATTTATCCTTCCTATTTTTAAAATCCTTCAAACTGATGATGACACTGTTCCTGTGCTACTTTCTCAATTGAAATGAAAACCTGATCAGAATTTTCAGGAAAATAACGAATATGACGCCTCGTGATTGTCAAGAAGTGTATTCATCTCTTAACTATGTAAATAGACTTGCTTATCTTACATCATAAGTTTTCTTCATCAACGTTTTTACTCTCAACGCCTTCCAAGCACCCCTCTTCGTGCTCACTAATCCTTTGTCATGGATGATGATCAAGATGATGAAGACGAGTGTCAGTTCGTTTCACAATGTCATTCAAAAAAAAATCTTTAAAAACTTGCCAGTTTTTAACGAGCTGAGTTTTCTTTTTTCCTTTTTGAACGTCTTCGTTACTTTCGTTTTTTCTGGAAATTATTTCTGTTTCCTTTCCAATAACCAATCTTGCGTGTAAAGTTTAACAGGCTTGGAAGAGAAAGGCAAGTCAGCCGTGCTTAACATCATCATCATCGTCATCACCGTCAAGTCATCCTTATCATTATTAGTATCCATCAATATTGGAGAGGAAATAATCAAGGAGAAAGTTTTTCTTAACGTCACAAAATAAAATTAAAATTTTAATAAAATATTTTTTAAAATAGATATAACTTTGTACATAATGTAAAGTTTTTTATTTGCGCAGTTTTTAAATATAACAAAATCGCTAATAAATAATTAGGTAAACTTGGCAAACATTTGTAAATGAATTGACATTACAAAATAACTTTCCTAATTTTGAATAAGCTTTACAATGAAGCAGAGTTTTTAATAAAGTTTCCCTCAATTATAAACTCAAGCTTGAAAAATCCCTGGATTGGAAGCGAGTGTGAAAAGAGTTTTCTGTTCGTTGTAACACTCAAAGTGTCATTTCCAGTTTACACTTTCTCCCATATTTTTGAAGGGGAGAGAATTAAATTGAAAAAGTTCAAAGGCATGCTGCTGCTTTTGCTAAAAGTTTTTGCTGGAGTTTAGAATTGAGTTTGAAAAGTGAAGTATTAGCCAAAAAAAACTAAACCTGGGTAGCGTTATATTATCCTCCATCCCAAATATTTTCTGTTGAGCTTGCACTCTTTTACTTCCACTTAAAACTCTCTCATTTCTCTTCCACCTTTCTATTCTCGTATTCTTTATCTCACAGTAAAGGTAAAATATGAAAAAGGGAATAAATGTTAAATATGTATATCATCCATTATTATCAGAGAATTTGTAAGTATCTCAGCGTGAAAATGTCAATTTTGGTAAAGGAAAAACTAGTTCAAAATAAGCAAAAGTGAAATACAGATGAAAACTACTCTCTTTCCTTTCCTTGCTTTATATATGTAGCCGACTTTCAACATTTTCTGCCTTTCCCTTATAACAATTAATTAATGCAAAAATATATTTTACTTTGAAAAATATCAGCAAAGATGACACAATTGGAAAATAATTTAATCAAAATTGCGCAATTATACATGAAACTTTAAGTTTTAGCTGCAAAAATGTCAAATCATTCTCAAAAAGTCAAATTATGCTAGTTTCATGTCCAATATTAATTGTTTTGTACACGTTTAAATTGCAAGTGTACAGATACGAGGCGAGGCTCTTCCTTCTTGTACGTTTCAACACAATAATGTTTTTGGTTATTAAAGATACCTAATCTTACTTTAGATTCACGGGAAAATTATAAAACTTTTTTGATGAGTTTGATCATTATTCGCAAACGAGAACATTTTATTGAATCATTTGCTCATTTCACCTCACCGTCACCATTATTATCAAGGAAAAGGATCATGACCGATGAAAAGCGTAGGCTCCTGACACGAGGCAAGACCCAGACAAGAAAAACGAAAAGTGAAAGTAATCCGACGTATTTCTATTTCTGTGAAATAGTTCTAAAAAAAGTTTTACTACACCGTCTCCATTATCACTTCCATCAACATCCTCACACAATCACCATCATCATCAAGTTCTTGTTTTGTGTTTTTCTCTTTTTACACCTGTAAACTGCCACTTTCCAGACGTAGTCCACTCACAAAAGTGGTGAACAATGTTTTTGTTACACACGTCAAAAAATAATGTTTTTTCAAACTTCCTTTTTCAAGCAAAAATAAAATAATATATTGTTTTGTAGCTGAAAATAAACCAAGATGGATGTGGGTTGATCAAAAATAGAAACAACTACATTTTGCATTACATTTGGGATCACAGTCAGCTTCACGTTTTCCTAGAAATTAACCTTTTGATATTTTGTTTGCTGTTTCACTCATTTTTTAAAAATTTGTACCATTTTCACTCAAGTTTGTCCAATTGATTTTGCTTAAAGTTACAAAATCGGATTATTGAAATGCTAAACATCCATTAATACATATTTTAAATAAACTTAGGAAATAATAATGAAGATAACTTGAATTTCCTCCAGAACATATTTTAAACTCTGCAGCATCATTGACGACCATCATAATCATCAACGTCACAATCCCAATCATCATCATCATCTTTGCCACCGTTGCGGTTGACTCATTCCATTATATCAGCGTGAGAAATGATGCTGCTGCTCCAGTTTCTCGACTTTGTTTCCCCTTTCCTTCCTTACTGATCTCTTTTTTTTAACTCTATATGAGTTTTTGTTATCAGTTTCTGAAACTCCTTTTCCTCCCGAACGTCATGCATCAAACAAGAGACTGAGAAACCCCCGTGAAAAAATATTTTCTGCTCCAGTTAGCACTTGAAATATGCGCATTTTTTGTGTAACTCATCCCACAAAGAGAATGAAAACGGAGAGAAAGATAAAAACATTTTTGGGAAAGTGAGAAAATGGGAGAAAATGAAAAAAGACGGATCCTCAAGAAAAATGAGAAAAATCACCTACGAGGAAAAAAGAGACCTTTGAGCTTGCTCTTTGTGTGAAACAAGGGATTGCTCAGTTCCTCCATCCTGACTCTGACTTTGGTGTCGTTTCTCTTTATTTCCTTTTTCATAGATAGATTTTCCATCATCTCAAGTAGAATGCTGGAGAAAGAGCAATGGAGATACGTCATTTTAGTCATCAACATTTACGAGAAGGAGTTCATGACACACATACTCGTATCTCTGGAATGTGCAAGGTGAAACAAAACCTGCCCCACATCCATACATTAACACAATGTGGGTTTTGCCAATAAATTG
>JAANSO010001888.1:0-15175 GCA_036507315.1 Lepidocyrtus fimetarius | reverse complement strand
AAAAGTGATACAAAGTCCTACTCCTATCTCTTCAAATTTTAGCACAAGTAGCCATTTTATAATTTATCATTTAATCGAATTATAGATACTGTATGAATTAGATGGATTTCTGTAATTAAAGTAAAGGAGAAAGTACACGCCAAATTGGTCAAATTACAAAAGGCTAGACTGTCTTTGGTCAGAATCTAAGTTTTGGTTTGCACAAGTACAATTAATTAATCAGCAAAGTTTCTGACACGAAAAATTCAAAATGAGTTGATTTACTGATAAACGAATTTGTTTTAAAGAACCCATTATGCGGTTATATCAAACATTCATGACTGCATAAATTGATTTCATGATATTTGTGTAATATACATTTGGATGTGATAAAAGGTTTCCAGAGATAAGCATGCAACTTTATCAACTGGGTTTATCAACGACATTAACCGGATGAAAATGTTGACTGAATTGCTCTATTCATTGCCCTATATAAGGTTTTGATTCTCTTGTCTTTTTAACCCCAACATGAATAGGAGCTTTTCACGTAACAAACTGAAGTGGACAAAGTATGACTCCATGCCTTGCAATCATTTCACAAGTGATTTTCTTCCACCTCAAACTACTAAACATAAGTTGCATTCTCGAAATCTCAAAGTTAAATAGAATGTACGTGACTAAATGCTCAACAAGTTTTTAAGAATCCAAAACTGTCAAACAAGGATTGCCAAGAATTAATAGCAAATAATTTTGCAAAGCCATAACAAAATAAAAATAACGATGTTGAAGAATTGAAGGTTAGACAATTTATTGAACCCATACATATATTGAAACATCACCGGTAAGAATCGCAACATTGTTAAATTTTCAGATGAACAGCAGATCCCAGACCTAACTTTTGTAAGCTTATTTTGCTTCTGCCTTTTAAACTTATTTTTTAGCTGATGCATTCTATTCATACATTAATAAATTAAAATATAATTGGTTTTCCACTTCAAATTTCATCGAATGAAATGCTTGACAGTTTAAACTTCTAACCATGCATATTTATTGTCTATTGTGTTGTTAGAGATTTGATAAATCACCAAAAAAGCCAGTAAATATATACTGTACGGGAAAATAATAATAATAAGCCATACCTACAAGTTATTTGCATTAATCTTTGACTGTCGAATCAGTTTCTGGTATTTCATTTAGTGTTATATTAATCGTCATTGTTATTCTGACAAATTGGTGCCACATGTTTAAAAGCTTAATAGCCATAATTGTAATGAACCGATAGCTAATAAAGTTTTAAGAAAACTGCAAATCAAAGTAGAAAAGAAGCCAAATGCGTTAGCTTTGTTTGTTGGTAGAATATTTTAATGGTTAATTTTGGTGAGTGGGTTGATACTTAAAATTCAATGATTAGTCTACTTGCTTCTGTTTTAAAAGATTTGTTTTTCATCAAGAAAACATAAGCACAGAATTCTAACCATTGAATGAATAGGAAAAACGATTGGGATGATATATGGACCAGCATTTGGCTCATTAAATCTGACAATAAATATTGGCAATAGACTTTCTACAGAGAGTGGGTAATTTTAGAAACTTATTTTTATTTCTCTCTGAGGAATTTCTCAAGTATTCAATTTTATTCGGGAAAAATCAACTTAAGACTTGGTTCTCAAGTGAGCTGCAGTATCACTGACGTGTAGATAATGATGACAAGAGCAAGAGTAGTGATGAGATGCTGTGTGGGAACTTGGAAAGAAACTGAAACTGCAAACAAGGCACAATTGAAAATGTAACAAGGAGCTTGTTGTGAAAACGTTTCAGTTAGTTATTTTGGTTTGTTTTTTATTTTATCTTTTCAGAGTTTAAAAAATAAATAAAAAATAAGATGGATTGTAAACCGGCATTCCTTAGTTAAAGAATGCACGCAGTATCGCAAATAGTCAAGCCACCTATAATATAATATTACCTTTTCAACTCATTGGCTCATTCAGTAAGCTATCGCGCATCGGTTGGTCTTCTGCTTTACATTTTTTATCTCTTCTAAAGAATGTACCTTAAAAACGACCACAACAACACAATGTACTTTATTATTATTCAATTGTGTTTATGACTTTGTATATGAAAATTGTTTTGTATCATGGTCATGTATCACACAGCCGAATGAATTGCAGATGAAATGTCAGTCATTCTCTTTGTCACTCGCAGCAGAAGCAGTCAAAAAGAGGAACGCCAAGTTTCACGGATTAAGTTGACTCATTTTCATTCACGTAAATTTCAAGTTTGCAGAGAAATTGTGATAAAAGTGGAAAATGCAAGAATTTCTCATCTAAGGAAAAAATTGCAAGTCTGGAACTTGTGCAAATTTGATTTAAAAGAGCAGATATATGGTTCCACGTTTAATCTTTTATGCAGAAATAGTTAAAAACTTTTTCTTAATCTTACGCAAATACTTGATAATGTGTGTGTTTTAGCATTAACACGTTTTCAGATAAACACCATTTACTTTTGCGTATTATATGGACGAGTTTCCCATTTTATCACTAAACTTTATTACGGGTCAAATATACAAAGCAAATAAAACTTGTAATCAACCATGTTACATAGATCTTTCCGTTAATTTTAATCCTAAACCATGTTATTGGGTTAAAATCTATTGCATAATTCAGAATATTTTTGGTTAATAAGTGATCAAATGTTTCTTATTAATTAGTGCCAATGTAATATAAATTAACTTTGAGTATGGCAAGTGTTAACTGTTATTAAATGCCTACTATATTCATGTTATTATGATAATTGACTGAAACGCGGCAGGTAACTAGACTTGCTGCAGCAGTAAATGATTTGTGAGTCAATATACATATTTGTGCAAGATCCCTTTTCCCAATTCAAGTGCCTTGATATAGCAGTGATCTCGATCTTAATTAATTGTTTAAAAGATGGCATTGTTGCTAAAATGCAGACAATTTGATTTTATCAGATTAAGCTTCTGCCTTAATCTTCTGTATTGTTTTATTGAATCCATCCGTGACAGTTGGAGAAAAGCTTACAACCTTAACCATTTTGCATACAAATGATGTGCATTCAAGATTTGCACAAACCAACAAACACAGCGGAGCTTGCTCACTTCAGGAGGAGGAAACAAATCAGTGTTTTGGAGGTTTTGCTAGGCTTCATTATAAGGTACGCATTCTGTAATTTCAAACATTAGGTCCTTTTATAGCAGCGCTCGTTGTAGCTGACAATGTCGACACAACTAGTAAAATTTATTGTAATGAAATCTAATATATACCGCAACAGTTGCAACAAATGAGAGAAACTACTCTTTTTGATATATTTATGAAATCATAATGAAACTTATGACGACAATTTGAATAACGGGGGAGGGTAATAAATGTTTCTGAGGCTTCTTATCTTTTATTTATTTGCAATATTATAACAGGTCAATGAAATCCGGTCCACTCATAAAAATGTGTTGTACTTATCTGGCGGAGATTACTATCAGGGAACGGTATGGTATACTATTCACAAGTGGCGAATCATCTCTGAGCTGGTCAATGCGCTTAATCACACTGCACTCGCATTAGGAAATCATGAATTTGATGATAACATCTCCGGTCTTATTCCTTTTGTGGATGCAGCAATTTTCCCCATAGTTGATGCAAATATTGATGCTGCTGAAGAACCTGATTTTCTTGAGAGACAAAGAAACGGGAAAATTGCAAAATCCTTTGTGACGACGGCAGACAATGGTGATAAAATAGGTATAATTGGCTATACAACTGAAGAAACTCCTAGCATATCTAATCCAGGAAAATTGAAGTTCCTTGATGTTGTGGACTCTGTCAATAAGGAAGCCGCCAGGTTGCATGATGAAGATGGAGTGAAAATACTCATTGCATTAGGTCACGGTGGTTTCGATGTTAGATCAGAAGATTGCTGCTGAAGCTCCTTTGATTGACGCTGTTGTCGGAGGTCACACCAACACGTTTCTGTACACAGGACAGCCACCAAGCATAGAGAAACCTTTAGGACCCTATCCATTCATGGTAAAACAAGAATCTGGGAGGGAGGTGCCAGTTGTACAAGCGTATGCATTTGGGAAATATTTGGGCTATCTTAACCTAACCTTTAACGAGGATGGGGATTTGATTAACGCTGCTGGAAATCCGATTTTATTGGATGGATCAGTTCCACAAGATGAAACACTCCTGAAAAGAGTTCAAGAATGGGGCAAAAATGTAACCGAGCTTACAAAGCTGGAAGTAGGAAAGACAAGAGTGTTTCTTAATGGAAAATCTGAAGAATGTCGATTGAAGGAATGTAATTTAGGAAACTTAATTGCGGACGCAATGGTCTTCATTGTACGTTGACTGTATTAATATCAGTACTCTTATGGTGCCCCGTATTTTCATTATTTGAATTTTCATTTGTTTGAAATTTGAATAGTTGACTATTAAATCATGGCATGCTAATTTTTTCCAGAATTTAAAGTATGCCGACGACAAATACTGGAGTGATGTAACAATGGCTCTTATGAATTCTGGTGGCATAAGAGGCTCAATAGACGAGACAGCCAAGGCAGGAAGTATAAGCATGGAAGACGTTCTACAAGTTCTTCCGTTTCAAAATACAATTGATATGATTGAAATTAAAGGCTCAGACTTATGGGATGCTTTTGAGTATTCTGTTGCTGGGTACGACCCCAAAGGATATCAGGCTAGCTGGAAAATTCCTTCAGGTGTCAGGCATTAAGGTCCGATATGATGTCTCTAAACCAGATGGATCTCGAGTTAAAAGTATTAAAGTGCTCTGTAAACAATGTCGTGAACCTTCATATATTCCACTAAATCTGACACAAGTATACAAAGTGGCTGTGCCAACCTATATAGCAACTGGTGGGGATGGTTTTACAATTTTAAGAGATCGTGCCATAAATCATCATTTATCCGGTAATATTTGCTAATTGAATTCCGTGAGTTTGTCTATTTTTGTAATACAATAAAATCTGATTTAATTTAAAGGTATATTGGATTCTGACATGCTTGTTGAGTACCTAAAGTACAAAAATCCAGTTATTCAGGCAGTAGAAGGACGCATTATGTTTAATACAGACGAAGGATGCAACAGCGATGGTACAAGGCTTTCACTCAGCAGTTTTCCAATTATCCTCTTCATCTCACTTTTCGCAAACTCTTATTTCCAACTCTAACAATGCACAATGCAACTATTTTGTAAATCATACTTCTTCTTCTGCTGTCATGTGGGCCACTTTGGAGGGCTTTTAAATAGTGTTCAAACGCAATACCGCTAATTTCTTGACAATTAATAAAGACAATTTTTTGTTAAAATTCACAGGTCAAAAGTGAAAAATTATTTCGAAGCTAAAATTGTAGTGCAGTCGAAGATAAAATTGGTTAATAACTCTCGAATTGTTATTTTTATTAATAAAAATATACAAAAGAATTCTTAAAATGAAGTTTTACGTTTTATTGAGACATCATTATCTGACAAAATGCATTACCTAATTTCCTAAACGGTTCCGCATAAACAAAGCAAAAGAATTGCACAGGGGTATCATCATTCTTAATTTAATTCAGCAAGTTGTATGTCATATATTTTGGGCTTGACAAATTTGCTTATTAACTATGCACACTATATTTTTTGTAATTAATTAAATTGCTTTAAAGGTATATTAAACTTCATGTATGATAATCGAAGGAACGCGTTTTACTTTTCTGCATAAAGAACTTGCATAGCTTTGTAGTTATGTTTTTTTGCCTCACTTCTCAACACTGGCCCGTTAGCTCAGTTGGTTAGAGCGTGGTGCTAATAACGCCAAGGTCGCGGGTTCGATCCCCTCACGGGCCAATATTTTTGCAAAGAAAATCTTTGTTTTTTGTCATTATTTGATGATTATCACATTTAAATCCCATAATGACTTGGATGGCTACTTAAGATTTTGCTTATCGCAAAAAAATGCCGCTTGAACAGCAATTCAGCAATTATTTTATTTTTTGGTTTTTTATTTTCAGCATCATGCTCACAATTTCTTTATTTTAATTTTCACAAATACCTTACAAAATTATAATTATGACAACTAAACTACGCTTTGTGAATGCCATACTTTGGAATGGTTTCATTAAAACATTCCGTAGCCTTATCAATGTCTTCCTTTGACAGTTTAGGAAAATATTTAGCAATCACTTCTTTAACTTGATCATAGTTTTCGTAATGGGTTACGGTTTTGTCAGTGTCTGTAGCAATAAGAACAGACACTCCTCTAATTAGGATCCATTTTCTATTTCCGTAAACATTCACCTCATCCACTAATTTGCCATCTTGATCTTCTTCAAAATACCGAAACAAGAAAGGCTGCTTAAGAAAATATGATTCATCAACTACTTTAAAGATTCCATGTTAGGGGCTTGGTAAAAAACTCCAGAGGTTGTGGAGCCATTGTAAACTCGTATCGAACAAATTCCAAAGTTTTATCATCCTAACCCAGAAAATAAAAGCATGACAAATGCTGATTTACGAATTGAATATTAAATCAAACCGTTTTAATATCGCATTAACTCACAAACATCTTCCCAAATAACGATCCGTCTAACTGAACTCTGTGGTAAATATTACTTCCTTCTGCTGTCATTTTGTATTGATATCGCACGCCTGCTGCAGTCTGTGTGTACGGCAATTCATGCATAGCCACTGGTTCTGCAAATGGCAAAGCGACACCCATCTCCAGAATGTACTTTTCTTCCGGGTTATTTGGACACACCACACAAATGACATGGTTATCTGGAAAATTTCCAGGGCCATGAACGAATCCTGCAACTGAGTAAGAGTTGAAGCCAAGAGCTTTGAGTAGCAACACCAAAAATCCGTTCTGGATAATGCAAGCACCGCCCACCGCTTTAAGACCAACTTGCTTGGTTATCTCTGTGTCTGGAACCACTCGTTCTTCTGGAGGAGTAGCTGTCATTGAAATATTCTATGAAACATGGCAAGACAAAAAATGATTTGCTTGAATTACGGCAAATGAAATGAAAGCCCTTAATTGTGAATATATTACCTGGAAGTAAGTATGATGTGCATAGTGAGCACATAAAACTCGAATAAATTCCATTTTATCTCGTTTAAGGATTTCCTCCCATCCTTTTAGAAAAAGTACATTTTCTAAGAATGTCTTTCATACCTGGAAATAAGTATGATGTGCATAGTGAGCACATAAAACTCGAATAAATTCCATTTTATCTCGTTTAAGGATTTCCTCCCATCCTTTTAGAAAAAGTACATTTTCTAAGAATGACTTTGCTTCGTCCAGTGTCAAAGACATTGTCAAAAACTTGTAATTCTAAATAAGATCTTTCTAACTAACTGACCCAACGTTTAGAAATAGAAACTCTGAAAATAGTTTCCTGATTTTGACAGCCAAACTTAATGACTAGGCAGAGACTTAGTTGTTTAAGTTTTCATTGCCCAACTGAAAATGTTATATAGTCAGCAGCATGTGCTGGGAACTCGTGATTTGTCTTTTCGTGGATTTCAAGAGAGATGGAATCGGACATAACTATTAAATTGGAATGAAACAAGCAATGCATTCGTAATCATAGAACATCTAAAATCATTTCAAGGCCGAGTTTTGATACGGTAGAGTATCATGAAGCGTGAATTCACATCTTACAAGAGCAAAGCAGTGTTTTTCCATGTAATACAAGCGCAAGGTCGCATGAGAGATTCTCGCGTATGTCATGTCAGATAAAAAGAATTCTACTTACATAACGAAACGTCATTGTTCTATCCATGAAACTAACCAACAGGTCCGAATCGGCACTCAGTGACAAAGAAAAAATATCAGATTTATCAAAAAAATTCAACTTGCATTTGGCATATTTTTTGTTATGATAAATATGCTATGTAAATTATGGTAAAGATTGAAGAGCGAATAATGTGCTGAATGATCTCTAATAAAATCGTAATGCTGTTAAAATCGAGATATTTCTACAATGCTTCAATCTTTCGCTTTTGAAGAATTGTTCTTCGAAGCACGTAGCATTCACAAGTTCCACATTAATTAGTTCAGAAATAGATAAGATATAAGATTTATTCAAATTTTTGAACTCATGAAATATTTCAAATCAATGTAATCAATCATGAATTTAATCAGGAACAAAACATTTCCTTATGAAAATTTGAGATAGATAACGGCGAGTGCTCGCTCGCTCATGTACATGGATATTTTCTTTTTTAACAGTTGATAAGATTCTTTCCTGCTTTACGAAGCCGGTACTTGACATTGATTTTAAAAAAGCGTTGAGCTACCCAACCCATAACCTCGCTATCTCAACTTTTAGAAAATAAACAACGCATTTGTTTATTGAAGACCAATAAAACAAAAATGTTAATCGTAATTTCAGCTCAAGACAAAGACAACATTTGGAACCCCAACTCTTTTGAGATGAATGGCAAGTGGTTTATTACGCTTTGTCAAAACATGACACGGTCTCTTTATGTGTCATGACTCATGATATACATATAATCGATCATACTCCGATTTTTATATTTTCAAGCCTTTATGTATAAGACATTAAAATACCTACAAAATAATCATTTTCACATTTAAAGTTCTTCAATTCTCAAGCAGTGCATTAAAAGTACTTTACATTTAAAAGGTCATGCTAATAACTAATGTATTTCAGTCTTAAATCTCAGATCACAAATTAAAATCCAGCGCGGCTAAGTATTTTCTACAGAACCGTATTTCAATCAAGTCATGCAATAAAAAGTAAGCAATCCAAACAATAATCATTATATTCATCTTAAAAATGTCTAACTACATAGCATTATTGATAAGATATTTTAAAGTAGGAACATTAACTTCATAAAAATGATGATATTAACTTTTTACATCAAAGAAATCTTAGTCATTCCTAAACCCGCAAGCAAGATAAAATAGTTCAAGCTCGAGCTAGGTCACTTTTTAAAGTTTTTAACGACTTTGGCATACATCTCAAATGATTTGCTTTAAAATAACTAATTGTGGTTTCATTTATAACATTTTAAAGCCGCAGTTTTAGTTGTAAGGAGCAGGTGGGAATGATTTTGCCGGAAATGGAAGCAGGTGGCTGTGTTTATATGTCACCAAGTCATCGTCACTTTTATTGCGTCACAAATGAGTCATCACCCCCATAATCCACCATTGATCGTGTTTACGACGTAAAAATATTAAGCTCATTGAATAAACCCCGGCATTGAAACGTTATTTCCTTCCTTCGTCTCCGCCTTTCCCTCTTCTGTCTTTGTCTCGCATTTACATGTTTTTCGTTTTTCGTCTTGTGTGGGCAACTCGCGTTCAAAACAAAGGCATTAATCATTGGAATCATAAAACTTATTACGCAATCGTCGTCACAAACCAAGCAAGGTTGATTTACTTCATCGGAGCTTACTAAACATAACTTCAGAAAGATAATTGTTCATTAGATTAAAAGAGGGTAGGAAATTTTGGAAGGTTAGGAAATTTGAAGGGAAATTTTTACAGCAGGTGATTCCTGAGAGAATGACGAATATTCATTGCATATTCAATTGCAAGAGGAATCATAGAATTTAGTGCTTCTAGATTGAATGGAATAGTTGAATGGTGGTTTTGGTTTGAGGTCTTAGCAACAAAAAAGTGGAAAGGGAGATTTATTTTTTGAATTTTTGGAATGGTCAGTTTGGTTTGTTGGATTTTAATTTTCTGTCTTCTCTGTCTTGTTTTGTGGGGTAATATTTTGTTTTTTGTTGATTTCCGTTTTCCAGTCAAAGTAATCAGCACCTAGAGTAGATAACTTTGGCTAGTTTTTGGGGAAAATGCCGTTCACTTGTTACTCATGTCATTTGCCATTTGACCATGGAAAGCCAAATCCAGCTGGTCAACTGGGAGCCGGTGATGGACAACAGGAGAAAACAGTGTCAGCTACAAAGTGTGGTCATCTGTTCCATTCTGAGTGTTTGAAAAAGCAGTTTGAGAAGTTGTCTCAAAATGGTAAGGCTTTCACATTATGTCATTTTATGGCTGTGGTAATGATAAGTATGTATTTGGGTTGCGCTTTTGCTTTGTATTCCGCTTTGAAAATGGTTCAATAATGGTTTTGATTATGTGCTATAGCTTGGACTGCTAAGCCGTGTCCAGCATGCAATTACACGCTTGGGGTGCAGGATATTCAGCGCGTTCAGGGGTGCTCAATTGACGCAAGGACTTCAAAGGGACCGGAGCTGGAAAAGTTATTGGAAGCTAAAAAGAAACTTCACAAGGATAACAATGAGTTGATTAAGCGTCTGGAAGCTTCTTATAATCAAAATAAGATGCTTATAATGGAAGTAGAGAATGAAAGGTATCATCCATCAGCAGATTCAGATCATTTGGCTTTTTGGTTTGTTTTCTGCTTTTTTAGGAAATATTTATGTTTATTTTATTTTAGGCGTCAAAAGGAAGATCAGCAGGCTCGCATCGAGCAAGTAATGCGCCTCAGCGCTATACATGCTTCAGATTTAGAACGCTACAAGAATGAAACCGAAAAACTCAAGAATATTATCATGTATGCATTGTGCTATTATTTATTTTAAAAATTGCTATTATGTATTATTTAATCGAGATCTGACTTGATTTGATTCTTTTCTGATTGTCTATTTGACTTTTCACCCGTTTAATTTTAAATGATATTGTTTTAATTTATTATAGAACTTTAACAGCCAGACTAACTGGAAATGCAGTTGAAGACGACTTCAATAATGGATTGACATCAGCCCATACTCAGAGATTAGTTTGGTCAGCTGAAGATACACCAGCATTTGGGTTAAGCAATGGCAATAATGCGGTTCCAAACAACAACGAATGTGCAAGAGTTCAAAACATTGGACATCCTCCTGGGTTAACTCTTATTGCTACGCCTTCACTTCCTTGGAATTCTGAAACTCCAAGTCCTAGCTCTGGGGGACTTCCATCTGTTGAGGGAGGACGTGTTTCTAATGTTAATGTAAACCATGGGAGCGTCGCTTCAGGGAATTCAGATCTTACAGGTCTTACAAATAAGATGCTGTACCCGTTTCCTGGTAAACCTATCATCTTTGACTATGAAATATCGGAGAGCAATGGTAGAAATGGCGGTCATGGTGGTAATGGAGTCCCTTCACGATGGGATTCTATGTCACCGATATCTAACTCTAACTGGCGGACTGGTCCCAAAGATAAAGAAAAATCTCCAGGAGGTTGGAAAGAAGTTAACAATGCTTCTGCTGGAAAGTCGGCTGGTTGTGAATCTAAGCTTAATAAACACAGCGAAAAAACAAGTCTTGCTTCAAAGGAATCTGAGGAACAAGATTGTAAGTTTTTGTTTTTGGCAATATCGTACACATTTAAAATACCAAACAGAAGAGCCTTTTCAGTTTATGTGTCATTACAAAATTTACATTTCATGATTTAATCATAGATTTACTGAATGAAGACTTGGATCTGGAGAACTCTGGTAACTGGACAGAGAAGAGAAGCAAGAGGCGGCCTGGTAGCAAGGGGCGTACTCATAATAGTTCTGCATCAAAATCGGATCATTCCAAGGAGAAACAATTGTATGGATGGTTCAAGTGCACCACATGCAATGCCAAATGGGGGTCAAGCCATACTTTCGTGAATCAACCACAAACTTGTCGATATTGTAAGACTGAATGTCATCCTTTCGATCAGGTAGTATATTAACTTTTTCTAGTTCTGTTGGAAACAAACAATTCTTTTTTTTGGTACAAGGCAACATTTTTTTTAAAAATAGGGTCCAGTACTCCCTCGAAGACAATTGGATGAATTGAATAAAAGTAAGAAGGATGAAAGTTAGGAGCAGCTACAAAAAGGATGCTTGATAATTTAACATATAAGAAGAATATTTAAAAGTGTCAGCTTTTATATTTGTTTACAACAAATTAATAGTATATTATACAGTAGCATTCGAAAATTAATGAACTAAATTGATATTTACTGTTGTAGCGTATGAATAAGTTGTACCAAACTACTAGTATTTCCGTATATTGTAAGAGATGAAATAATATGTTGAATTAGTAATTGTAGTGGTGGTTTGTCTTTTATATGTACACGAATAAAGAGATATTAATTGGAAGGATAATAGAACAACGTGGAATATTGATTACAAATAATTAGTGTCTAGATAATAGCATTTATTCGCATATTTAAAAGAGATCAAATTATCCTATTTACTTTAATTTAATTGGGTTGGGCTAACAAGGTACTGGACACGAAAATTTAAGGACCAGGTACATTACTGCTTCAACAAGTATTGACAAACAAATGTCTACGGTATGGTTTTTAATAATACACCTTTTAAATTGATTACATAATGTGGGTCATATTTGATGATTTTGAAAGATCCAATTTGCTTAATGGTACTAATATATTTTAGATTAAGTTGATGTATTAAAATACTAATTCATTCTTAAATTACCGTCCATTTACCAAACTAATTTTGCATTAAGGATAATAGTAATAGAACAACGTGGGATATTGATTACAAATAATTAGTGTCTAGATAATAGCATTTATTCGCATATTTAAAAGAGATCAAATTATCCTATTTACTTTAATTTAATTGGGTTGGGCTAACAAGGTACTGGACACAAAAATTTAAGGACCAGGTACATTACTGCTCCAAGTGTTTGTTTTTAATAATACACCTTTTAAATTGATTACATAATGTGGGTCATATTTGATGCTTTTGAAAGATTCAATTTGCTTAATGGTACTAATATATTTTAGATTAAGTTGATGTATTAAAATACTAATTCATTCTTAAATTACCGTCCATTTACCAAACTAATTTTGCATTTGAATAATAAAAATACAATATAACCACTTGCGTATTGATCATAATACTTCAATTTAATAGAACTTTAAGATAATTTAATTGCATTAAATTTACAGTATTAATCCACAATCGAGCATGTAACGATATTAAAAAATTAAAACAAAAACTTTAAATTAGTTTAGTTTTTACGTATTTTAATTTCAACTGCATAAGAAGATTCAAAAAGCTTTGTATTCTAACCACAACTTAGCCATAACATAACACTCATTCAGTACTTTAACTTTACACATAACGACATTATTACTCCTTTCTTGACGCTTGTACTTTCTTCTCTTCATTCACGTAATCTGTTCAATTAGTGAGCCCTTCGACAGCTGTCATTACTTTTGCCTGAGCTCTAACTCGTTTCTCGTATTCCAATCGGTTTTGACTGTGGTTGAAAAGTGACAATAAAACATCATAATTAGCAAGAATTAGATCTGCTGCTAGACATAAAAAACGGAAATTGTCAACGTGTATGTTGACAAACATACCAGTAAATTGTGTAGGCTTCAGCCTGGGCTGGGTCCTTGATGTTTGGTTCATTCAACAAGTCCTGGATCCCCAAAAGTATCTGCTTAATAGTTATTGCAGGTCTCCAGTCTTTATCCTCATCCAACAGTGACAAGCAAACTGTTCCCGAGGGATACACATTAGGATGGAACAGAGGAGGCTCAAATTTACACTTTGGAGGAGTTGCAGGGTAGTCGTCTTTAAAGATCATCCTCAGCTTGTATAGTCCTCCTTCCCATGGAGTCTACAAATACATCATTGCCAATGATTCATTAGTCATTAATCAAACTCTTTAAAACCTTATCATTAGAACACAAATCAAAGCCTTTCACTTACGCCTTTCTTTCCAGGTATCACACATTCCCAGTTCATTAGGTTAAGTGTTCCATCGTCTTTCTTCGTGGGCCTAGCTACAAATGACTGGAAACAAAACAGTTTTAATTAAATCGGAGGAAAATCTCTCCAACGCCAGACGCCAACACCCACCCTCCAAGCAATCATATTTAACAATGGAACTTACAAAAGGGTGATCTTTCCTCCATGCTTTCCGTTCCTCTGCTAATCGTGCAAGTGCAATTCCACTCATGATGATGTAACTGTCAGTTTATAAATCTGCAAAAAATAAATTAAATTACTGCCTCCAGTTAAATATAAAATCATTCATTTTCATTGCAATTTTTTAGATAAATTCGCAAAGGAACGGGTTTTCAGTATTATCAGCTGATTGATTACCTTGTTCCCAGCAGTAAATTTAAAGATCTTCAAAATTAATTAACTTCCAAATTTAAAAAATAAATAAAATTCTCTCCTCACACAAAGCACACAAGGCCGTGTACAAATTTTCGGTAAAAAGTTTTTAAGATTCACACTACAATATACACATGCAGGGAGCTTCATCATCATCATTAACACGACAGATATGACAGAGCTCAACATTACGGGGATATGGGAGCCTAACATGGACATGAATGGAAATGGAAGCCGCCGAGAAGAAAAAGAGGAGAAAGAAGCAAAGAAAAGGAGCCTTGATTTGGCTATTGTACGAGTAAATTATACATGGAAGGGATAGGGACGACAAAATCGTTTTGTTTCTTCCAAAAAAACGCATAATTTTAGAGAAATGGTTTGCGGCTTTGGTAGATGGCGGGTGTGTGGTCACCTGACCGTTGAAACAAAGCCAAACACTCCACACGAGATTTGCATACTATGCAAAATGCATTTTGAAGCGTCACATGACATTTTATTTCATAATTGCAATTAAAATTACGTAATTTCCAGTTAAAATTGTTATTAAAGTTGGTTTTTGGGGACGCCTGGAAAGGAAATGTAAAAACCACAAAAATAGAGCGGTTTTAGAACAATTATTCTTGCTAATTAAATTATACTAGTACTGTAGATATGTAATTTAATTTTGATCAAATTTGAGCTTTTTAATGGAATAAAAAACTGCGAAATTAATAGAGACAATATTGTTGAAATTGAAAACATAAAGTATGAAAGCATTATTTGTAAAATTAACCACAATTGCAAGTTATGAATATGGTACAGGATGTATTGGTTCTCCTCAAATTACATGATTCTATGAAATTTCTTTGTGATATGATTGTTGAAAAATGAGCTTAAATCTGTACTACTTTTCAAACACTTCTGAAAAAGACAGAAGAAATTATTAATAAATGTAGGTATTTGTATTTCAATCGAATGTGCAGTGAATTTAATTGATATGAATTTTTACTAAATAGAGATTATAAATTAAAAAATTACAATGTTGACATCAATAATATTAACCTTTTTTGTTTCGT
>JAANSO010001887.1:0-15175 GCA_036507315.1 Lepidocyrtus fimetarius | reverse complement strand
CAGTAAAATAATACTTGAAACCCAATCATTAAACAAAATACTATTTACCGACTTAAGTTGGTTTCATAAGCATACAAAAACGTAGATAAAATATTCCAAATATGATTGGATATTGTTATGCTTAAACTCATAGGTAAATAACACGTGAAATTATTAGCAGGCTTGTCAAAAGTCAGTTATATCTTGAAATGGCAGAGTGTTTGTCAGAAAGAAACCTAAATATTAAACATTTTGATCAAGACAAAATCCTATAAAACAGCAAAACTAAGCAAACTTTATTTTATAATTAAGCAAAACAAGCTTTAGGCACTTGAAGTATCGGGAAACTTAATTCTTCAAACTAAAACCCTTTAAAGCTTCTTTCTTAATTCTATCCAAACATTTAATAATTAATCACATCCACTAATTCCTTAATTAAAACCACTTTATACAACTTCTGTCAGAAACCATTTTCTCAAATCGTTAATAAAGTGTTGACATTCAATCATCAAAAGCTGAAAATGCTCACCTCGAATATTTCCCTTGTAAAACAAACCCTTCTAATAGCTTCGAAACTCCACTCCGTGGGTTTTTATTGGAACGGGGAAAGCAAAAAGTTAAAAATTCAGAAAAATCCCAAAATCATTGCAAAATTTAAACGAAAATTCAAACTTGCAAGTTTTCTAACTTTATTTTACGTTGTTCAACTTTGCCATTATTTCAAAACGGGTAAAAACACGGAAAAACTGTTCGTACAAGGTTTCATATCCGGAATTCAATTAGTTGTTTTAACGACGTCGCTGTTCTACATGCACATTCTTAAAAAAGAAGCTTTAAATATCATCCAGTTCGTGAATGGAACCTTGAAAGCTTTAAAATCTTCAGAGGATTACTTAATTAGAAATAATAAAACGATAATATTTGAAAAATTGAATGAATTGTTTGCAAAAAGCGTTTTCTGGAGTGCTTTGATATTTCCTTTTGTATACGTGATCGGACTCCACTGGAACAATCCGTGCGTTCCTTCTTTAAACGGGTATTGGCTTCTGTTGCAGTGTTCTTCGGATTTTTCATGGATTTTGAATAAAATTCAATTGGGGATATGGCTGGGAATAAATATATGGTCGCTTTTATATGTTGGAAGTGTAATTCCTGTTGGAGTAGGAATAATTCAAATTTTGACAACTTTGAGCATTCCGGTATTGATCAGAAGGTTCAATAAAAAAGATTTTAGAAAGTGGGATCCCAAGGCTCTGGCCGTGCACTACAAAAGTATTCAAATCTTAGCGAAAATGTCAAACGGGATTCAACAAAAGTCGTTAATGACGGCTGCTATTGTCGCTTCAATTAGTTTGTTCTCAGTTAGTTTAATTTTTATTATGAAAACCGCAGGAGAAAGTGGAACTTTAAAGGTTATTATTAATTTTGCTGCTTTTATTTGCCTGGCAAACGCCTTCCTTCTTTTGACTGTTTTTCTAGCAGGGAATGCAAGTATTTATTCGGAGTCGAAAGAAGTTTTAGCAAAAGCTGCGGTAAGTCTAGTAGGAAGAAAATTAGGCAAAAATGAAAAGGGAATACGAGATAGTTGGCTGAGGAGAAAATATTTTATGGCTTGGGCACCGATGAAAATAAAATTTGGAGAGTTAAATTACATTGAAAAGGGCACTCCGCTTAATTGCCTGGACTTGGCGAATAACGTGGCTATTCAACTTCATCTTTTGTCGAGGATGCGCAAATAGATAATTAGGTCGTTTTTATTGCTTAGGTAATTGCAATTAATAATTAACATAATAAATAGTTAGTGACATTTTTGTTGTCTTAGTACAATTTAATTATGATGAGTAAATAAAAAATTATTAAACTTGATATGGTTCCAAAAACATCCGTTCCCCAATTTTCACTACTTCAACCCTTCCAAAGTTCGAAACGTTTCGAACGATCCGAACCTTTTCATAGCTTTGTTTTTCCTCAAACATCACCTCTCGATCTACTTCACTGGCGGAAGTTAAATAAATAAATTCCAATTTGGGAAAGACTTCCAGCGCTGTGGATATCGTGTCCTCGTCCAGAGTTACGGTGAGTCTTTTAACATTCGGGAACCAATTCTTGAACAATTCCAGGTCTTCATCTGCGAGCTGCCACCCGTCAAATTTAAACTCTTCTAAGAACTCCAAGTAAATCTCGGAGGTTTCTGGATAATTTCGAGCTAAATCTTGTTTTTCTTCGGATATGAATGTATCTCTGGGCCCGTTATAAACCCAGTTTCCAATCCCGTCAACGACTTCCATCTCATCTGGGGTCATTTGAGAGTAGTGGATAGTGAGAGATTTTAACTTTGGGGTGTTTTTTAAAGTCCCGAAATCAAATCGCATTATGTCCTGTACGTAATTCCCGCCAAATCTCAGGTAGAGCTTTGTTAACTCCGGAAAGTGAATTGTGGACAGGTCCATAAGCCAGGGTTGGGATGGCGAGTAGCCGAAAAACTGAAGCTGGAGGGAAGTTAAGGCTTTGCAGTTGGAAATTGCAGAGTAAAAATCAAAAGGAGGGAAGCGGAATCCTCGCCTTTGCGATAGATTAATATTTGCTATATGCAAATGCTTCAGAGAGTTCGGAAAACGCTCAGTAAATTGCTTTAATTTTGCGTATCTTGTAATGGCTCTGGTAGAGATCTTCAAATTTGTTAATTTTGGAGGAAATGGTGGAGGATCCGGAAGGTTTAAAAGGCCGTCAAGCAGATCGATGTCTTCAATGCTTAAATTCTAAAGAAAAAATAAATTTTTAGCATATTTTATAAAATATTTTTGGAGCTTATTAGTTTTACCTGAACGTTTGGAGCCAGTTCTAAGTATTCCCTAGTTCCATACAATGGAAATTGACAGGTTAGATTCAAAGTTTTTAAATTATTTGCCCTTGCGCCAACCGGAAATGCCATTACTCTCGGTCTATTTGGATTATCATCGTTGAATACTCGGTCAGTGCAGTCTATAATGTTCAAAGTGTCTAGTTTGGGACATGCGCTCAGGACAAGCCATTTAAACAAGTTTAAAAATTCATTCTCCAGAAATGAACAGAAATTCAAGTTTAAATGGGTTATGTTGGGGGCACAAAAGCTCCAAAAGAATTGTTCATGAGGAGTCCATGAACTGCTTGGAGGTTGAATGGCTTCTTCATTCAGGGAAAACCTTTGATTAGGATATTTTACAAGGCCGTAGATATCCTCAGAGTATTCTCCGCTGCATTGAGTGAATAAATTGAAATATTCTTCCATTCGGACTTCTCCTTGACCGTTCTAAACAGTAAATTATAGTTAGTTTAATTAATTATTTAAATTTTAATGCTACTTTCATACCCCGATTTTAACTGTTGCAGTTTTCCTCCAATCGGATAAAGTAGAATTCCACCATTTACGACAAACTCGGCGTAGGATCTTCCAAGACTGGAGTGGAAGTCGCTTTAAAAGCTCTTCTCTAATCTGCAAACCGTCATTTTATTAAAATCTTGCTATTTTTTGAAGTGATGATTTCTTTTTATACCAGATCAATCTGCAAAGCTCTTGAAACGACGTCCAAGTTGGTGACTTCACTTTTTGGAGCGAGTTCCTTAAGAATCCCTGCATAATTTTTTACTGCGGATCCTGTATAAACATTTTTTAATTAAAAAATTGTTTTTCACGTAATTTCCCAATAATTAATTAATTACCTGGAAAATACGCCATATTTGAGGTAAATACAGAAATTAAATCATCCCAGGTAGCTTTATTCTTTTCTCTAGTGATCCAATCGTTTAAAATATTAGTGAAGGCTTCAACGTCGGTGATAAATCCGAGTTGACATGATTTCTTGATTTCCTTAAGTGTTTTGATATCGGTTTCTAAATCTATACAGATAAGTGAAAGAAATGGCCAGTCTTTTTTAAGTAGTCCTTGCTCATCTCCATCAGTTCCTGACAGCAATGCTTCAGCAATCCTTCCAACATCTTTTTTAAAAATACAAATAGTTAATATTAATAGTAATTATTTCAGCGCCAATAATTTTTATTATCTGCGATCAGTAATAATTCAGGTGCTATAATTGTATTTCAAATTATTAAAAACAGTATAAAAACACACCAAATTAATTTTTCAAATTTACCTTCCGGTTTAATTGCTGTTGACTCTTGGGCCATAATTACTGTTTATATCAAATCAAGATTCAATTTTATTCGACGTTTTCGATTTTCATCAATGCCGATAAATATTTTAGTACAACAAACTATTTACGGCAAATAATTATATCCAGTTAAACTTTGGTAAGGTAAACTATAATAAAACTTAATCAATAGTGCGGAATAAACAAAATACAAAAGGCAATTCCCTTTCACTGGCAAATCCAAAGCAGCTGTTGGTTTGACTTTTAGTGTTCAATATTATATAAGCAACCCTACATTGTTTTCCTCATGAAGCTCAAAACAGGCATATTATTGCTGCCACTCATTGCAATGCAATACTGATGCTATGTTTGCTAGCAGGAATAAACTTCTTTGTTGCATAGCTCTTCAGCAAAATGCCTAGGCTTCATGAAAATAAAAATACATTTAACTGATTATCTTCCCTTTTAATAAAGTTATTTAGTAGTTCATTTTTAGGCTGATTTTTGAAGCCATTCTGTGTTATTATTCTTTAAAATAAATCCGGATGGGCCAAGCGTTTTTTGATGGGGAAGTGAATTCAATAAGTTTATAATTTTACAAACAAGAAGTAATAAAAGTGAGACTTGTCTGAATGCCAATTCATCTAATGCCTTGATGATGTTTTATAATAACATTCAATATTTTGTTTTGCTTTATCCATACCAAACTATATTAAGAACGTGATTAATCAATCACGCACAAAAACAAGTGGTTAACAACCTTAGCTAAATCCTTACACAATGCTAACTACGTTTATGAATGAATCGTTTTGCAACTACAGACTTCCCTCTTATAAATTGTATTTGAAATAAACATAATAATTTTGCAAGTTTTAATAGGCTTTGTTGTTCTCTTTAACACCGTTACTTTAGTTCCTGTTATTTAAGGAACAAAAAAATGGGACATCATTTTGTTTTTGTAAATAAATTTAGGAAATAATTATTAAAACTAATTGATTCAGTATTAGTATAACAGTAATCATGGCCCTATCACTGTTCCTAGTTCCTTTCCGTTTTATTCACAAAATCGGGAAGCTCCCACTCCCCCGGGTATTTGTTCAAGTGGCGTTTCTCACATTGCCCCTTGCAGTGTCTCTTTTAGGATATCTTAATGCAACTGCGCATTGGCTTCGGACGCCATTTCAGAGTTTAAAAAATAATGTTGAAGAATTCGATTTTATTGTTGGTGAGTATAAAAATTATTTTAAAACGTTTAAGTTTGATAAAATTAATTAAAGTTGACTTTTTTAAAGTTGGAGGAGGCTCTGCAGGCTGCGTCGTTGCCAACCGCCTCTCTGAAAACAGCAACGTCCTCCTCCTCGAAGGAGGTGGTGACCCATCCCCCTTCATTTCCGTCCCTGGTCTCGCTCCATTCCTCCAACGTTTGGATTACACAGACTGGCAATACCGAACAACTCCGCAGAATAGTTCATGCTGGGCAATGAACAATAATCAGCAGTTAACCCCGAGGGGAAAAGGCCTTGGAGGGACTTCAAATTTAAACTTTATGATAGCCCTCCGGGGTAATCCGAGAGACTACAATGAAATGGCAGACCTAACTGAGGATCCTCAATGGCGCTATAAAAACCTTTTGCGATTTTTTAAAAGAATGGAAGACTACCACGGCAATTATGAATATGTTCCTTCTTCTTTTCCATATCACGGAAGGGGAGGTCCGTTGAATATCGGCAGACAGAATATTTCCTACCTGGATGAGGAATACCTCCAAGCGGGGGCAGAGTTGGGATATCCCATTCAAGACCAAAATACTGAACAAGTTCCGAGTTTTTCTAAATTTGACGTGACAGTGAAAAACGGAAGGAGGTGGAGCACTTATGAAGCCTACATCCGACCCATTCTCTACAGCCCTTCTTTAAAAATTTCAAGATATTCAAAAGCCATTCAAATTCACTTCGATGACAATAACCGGGCGTATGGGGTTACTTACATAAGACACGGAGTGAGAAGATTTGCCCGTGCCCGGAAAGAAATTGTTATTTCGGCCGGGGCTATTGATTCTCCAAAGCTTCTCATGCTCTCCGGAATTGGACCTTGTGAGCACCTTGCAGAAGTTGGGATACCCTGCAGGGTAAATCTTCCAGTGGGAAAGAAGTTCCAAGATCATGTTTCTACACTTGTTGGTCCGTTTTTACTCAATTCAAGGGATACACTCCTCCTAGACAGGGATTTAACATTGAATGCGGTTAAATCTTATGTATTCGGGGGGTATGGCCCCGCCGCTTCTATTTTTGGATTCTCTGGGGTTGGATTAATTGCCACGAATTATTCAAATGATCCTCTTTGGCCGGATGTTGGGCTTCATATGAGCGGTACAGGAATCCACAGAACTTTTGCAGATGACCTTGAGAGGATTCTCGGAACAAGACGTGGAGTACTCCAGGAATATTACAGACCCCACGTGGGAAAGAATGCTAATATGGTTATTGTCACATTAAACAAGCCAAAAACTAGTTGGAGAAGTTAAGTTAAAAAGTGCCAATCCATTTGTGAAGCCGTTAATCAACCCAAATTACTTTAATGATCCGGAGCAAGTTGATGTTAGGGCTATGATCGAAGGAGTGAAGGCAATTGTGAGGCTTTATGAGAATACCGAGACTTTCAAAAGACTTGGAGCTAGACTTGCAGAAAATCCTTTTCCAGGCTGTGAAGGATATCCTTTTAAAAGTGATGCATATTATGAATGTTATGTAAGGTCGCTGACAATGTCGGATTATCATTTAAGTGGGACTTGCTCGATGGGGGCGGGGGTTCAGGATCCGAATGCTGTTCTTGACTCAAATCTCAGGTAAATTAATTAACTAATGAATTAAACATAATGTTAAATAAAAATAACTTTGGTATATTTTGCAGAGTTCTGGGAACAAGAGGACTGAGAGTGGCAGATGCAAGTGTGTTCAGAGTGATTCCCAATGCTAATACGAACATCCCAACTATTATGATTGGGGAAAAAGCTGCGGATTTGATAAGGCAGGAATGGAGAATGAATTATAAATTGAATTAGCTTCTGTACAATTTTTAAGAATAAAAATTTATTGTTTTAAATATTGAACCAACTAGTCCAAATATTACAGTTTAAAGAAATATTTTCTATTTGCCATGGTTAGGAGGGTATCTATTACCAAAAGTTGTAGCTTTATTAAGCCAATTCCCGTATTGATCACGCATTGGAGGACCTGGTTTATGATTTTCTGGGCAAAACGGTCCATAGCATTCTGCCTCTTTTGCTCGCGGCTGAAAAAATAAAAATATGCTTTTAATTGGGGAACACCAGGCGCAAAAGGTTTTTATATTACTGGTTCCCAAAACCACGGATTAGTGCCAGCGTATTTGGTTCCGGAGCCAGAATTCACTTTCCATCTACCCCAATTCCTGCCTCGGCCGCTTATATCCCATTCAGAGTTGAATGGGTTGTATCGAGAGCCGCACAGGGCATCACATGCTTCATCCCTCAGTACGTTTTGCCCTGGATTTATTTTAGAAATTAGTAAAATTTAAAGTTTTTAAGTGGTTTTTTGTTTACCGTTAACAACTCCAATTGACAAAAGAGCTCCAATAAGGAGAACCAATTTTTTACTCTCAGTCATGATTTCAAACAGTTTAGAGAACTCAATCCAATCCCAACGTTGTTTAAAGTAATGTTAGATTTTCGAGATAAATATTTTTAAGATTTTGATCTGCGCAATTTTTGTTTTTAACGGAAATGATTGACGATTAATTTAAATGACTAGGTATTATTACTTTACGTAGGTATATTACGTAGGTATATTGGCATTTTTCTTTTTGTAATTCTTCCCACCTAATGGATTAATTAATTGCTAACAATAAAAGTTGCATCATTTTGTTATAATTTCATTAAAGTTGTTTGTTTGCCACAGGAAATGATGCTTGTTTTTGCGGATTGGATTTAAAGTAACGACAATGACGGTTTAAACAAATTTGTAAAAACAAATCTGATTGGTTTTTTATTTTGTTAAGCTTATTGTGAAATGCAAATATGCTATTTATAAAGGTGAGACAGACGCAATTAAGGTAAATTCTAGATATAAAAAACAAAGGGTGGAGCCCCAGGAGTCGATAAAAATTTAACTACATAACTGCAAAACCTTTCAAAGTCAGTCTGTAAACAAATCATCTTGAAGAACATTAAAAGTCGTACAAACATTATATAGTATAGATAGGGAGAGTTTTTTGCAACCCAAAAATATATTAGAGGCAATGTGAGATTTTGGTAGGGATGTGCGAAATGGCACTCGAGCCGAACAGTATTGACAACGTTTATAGATACAATAGTTACCGCAGTACGTATTTAAAAAATAGCCCAACTTGTGTATGTATTTATTGAGGAAGGTGCAAGATGTCGATAATATCGTCTACTCCATTTAAATAACACCAGTGCATTTAGTTAAGTATGAGCGATTTTGACACACTTTGCCCCTCTGATTGGCGCCAGCCAAATTTTTGAACTTCTAAGTAAGCTACAGGTATATCCTGAAAAGATGCACAATGCTCCTCTGTAGAAGAATGGTGATCACTGTGTTGTGCACGCCCCAATCGAAGTACGCACGGAGGGGCAAAGCGAGTCAAAGTCACTCATACTTAACTAAATGAACTTGTGTTATTTAAATAGAGAAGACGATACTAACGACATCAGACAGTTCATCCTTTAGCTATTTGGAAGGGAACAGACACATATTTTTTCTTTGTTCGTTTATCTACTACTACCAGTGTAAATATATCTTGGTATTGATTCGACTCGGCTCGGCTCGAGAAATTCGAGCCTAGTCAAAAATACTGTTATTATCAATGGCACAGGGGCAGGTAATAATCGTAAATTCTTAAAATCAAGAATAAAGAACTTTAACTGGATTTTCGTTAAAGGAGACCACAAAAATATTTGAATTATTTGCCTTTGTTGATTGTCAGTCGCTTGGATTTTGTCGGCTTTCAAGGGTTTCGCAGTTGGTTGGCTGCCGGGGATTCTGGAATTTTGTCGGATGTTTTCTGTCGGCTCCCAGAGGTTTGCCAAAACAAAGTAAGTACTCGACTTAAGAGCAACTAGGATAAAGGTGGCAGATGTAAGCGTGTTTCTAATGATTTGTGATGCTAATACTACTCTTCCAACGTTAAAATTTGGGGAAAACCTGTGGATTTGACAATGCAGGAATGGAGAATGAATGCTAGTTATAAATTAATTAGGTAAGTTAATATAACCTTTGTTTAAAATTTATAAAACAAGTTTATTTTTATCTTCAAGAAATGTACCAACCAGTACAAATACATAAGATTTTGTATTAAATAGTTTAAAGGAATATTTTATTTACAGACTTAAAAACTACCAACCCCACCAATTACCACCTTGAAGCCAAAATCCTTTCTCATCACGTTTTGGTGGAACCTTTTTATGATTTTCTGGGCAATACGTGCCATAGCATCCATTCTCTGCTGCTTTGTTCTGCAAAAACAATTTCAAACGTTAAATTGTTTAATTAAGATCAGATAAGCTGCGTTTTCTTGCAATTACTTTGAACCACCATGGATTAGTGCCACTGTATTTGGTTTTGGATCCGGAATTTACTTTCCATCTACCCCAATTCCTTGCCCGACCGCTTAGATCCCATTCCGAGTCGAATGGATTATACCTCGAGCCGCACAAGGCTTGACATGCTTCCTCGTGTAGTTGGTTTTGGCCTGCATTTGAATTAAAATAATGTAAATAAAGTTAAATTTAATTGTCTGTTTCAAAATTTACCGTTAACAATCCCAATTATCAACAAAATTGTTGCTCCCAGAAGAAGCCCCATGTTGTTGCTTCCAGTCATGATATTGCACAGTTCCAAAATGTGATAAGAACTCAATCCTATCCTTTTTCTGAATAATTTCAAGATATTGCTAGACTAATGGTTTAAAATCAGAATCATTGATGACGCGTGATTAAATTAGCTGGCTTTATTACTTTAGAAGGAAGAGACATTTGCGTAAGCGCTTTTCATTCATTTGCCAATACTGTACATCAATAAATGAATGGATGAAGACAGTCGCTAATTTCTTACTAACATTAAACATTGCTTATTATTCTGCAAAAATCTCATAAAATTTGCTTATTGTGGCAGGAAGTGATGCTTATTAATTGCAAAATAGTCTGACGGAAGTGCCTACGACGTTTAAAATTTTACATCCGCTAGCTTTTCTGTTTCAAATATGATTTACACGCCTCTTGTATACTTTTAATAATCAAGTATTTATGTAAATAAACATTATATACTCCAAAATATTTTTGAAAATGTATGCTCTTCGCCTTAGCTTCCTCGTTTCTTCCCACCTTTTTATCATTTTACCATCATTCTTTAAAGCCTTGCAAAATTACAAATTGTATCTACAGAACTCCCTTAACTTGTTAAGGATGCTGCATCTATGTAAACTGAAAAAAAATAAAAATATTTATCTGATTTTTAAACGAATTGTGAATGTATCTTCGCATATAAAATTGATATTTTCGTTGTAAACTTTTACTTTTGCTCCTATCTACATTTTTGGAATTTTAAAGACTTTAACGGCAGTCTCCAAAAGCTGCGGATTTGATAAGGAAGGAATGGAGAATAAATGCTAATTATAAATTAAGTTTTAATGTGCTAACTTAAAAATTGGTAAAAACCGTTAAGTTTATTGTTATCTTCAAAACTTGGACCAATGAGTACAAACATAAAACAATTTTAAAGAATATTTGATGTAGTATCTAAAAACTACCATCCACCAGCTTTAAGCCAATAACCATTCGGATCACGTTTTGAAGGAACTTTTCTATGATTTTCGGGACAAAACGTGCCATAGCATCCTGTTTCTGGTACTTTGTTCTGCAAAAAGAAATTAAATATTTAATTAAGAAACATTTAAGATACGGTTTCTTCAAATTACCTTGAAGAAAAACGGATTAGTGCCGCTGTATTTGGTTCCAGAACCAGAATTCACTTTCCATCTACCCCAATTCCTTGCTCGTCCAGCTAAATCCCATTCAGAGTTGAATGGGTTGTACCTCGAGCCACACAGAGTTTGACATGCTTCCTCGTGTAGTTGGTTTTGGCCTGCATAAAATAATAATAATGTAAATAATGCTAAATTTTATTTGCGTTTTTTTAAATTACCGTTAACAACCCCAATTATCAACAAAATTGTAGCTCCCAGAAGTAGTAGCATGTGGTTGCTTCCACTCATTGTTTCACAGTTCAGAGCTGTGATGAGAACTCAATGCATTCCCAACTTTCTTCTGAATAACTTCAAAAGTTTGCCTGACTTAATGATTTAAAAGCAGAATCACTGATGGTGTGTTATTAATTCAAATCCCTGGGGAAATTAATTTATACGTAAGAGACACCTGCGTTAGCGTTTTTAATTTGTTAATGAATGAAATTATTGAATGAAGTCGTTAATTACTAATAATAAACTTTGCAACGTTGTGCCAAAGTCGTTAATTATTACAAAATCAAGCTTGCTTATCCTAAAAAAGACCGATGAATGAATCGTGAATATAATGGTTACGATAATTATAAGAAATTATCAATACAGACGTCTGTTAACGAGGAAACATATACAGTACTAAATGCAAATTGCATGCAAATGAGGTGCTTTTTTATGTTTCAGAATATGGAGAATTCGAAAAAATCCATCCTAGCTTCCAGTGCTCAAGTTTTACTTGCAAATTAGACGACCTAACCTTCCAGGTTTGAAACATAAGTGTTCGGTTATGTGAAAGTTGTGACTTTTTAAAATGTATTTTGGCATTGCTTTTAATACAAATTGTGCTCTTTAGTAAATTTGTCATGCAAACAACAAAACATTCAATCATATTGGCTAAATTTAAATGAGTTTTTTAAATACTTTAAAATATTTGAGTAAGGTGAAAGCGGTTTTCTTTTATGGTAAGTAGTTAAAAGGTCCCTTAAACATTCAATTTAAACCAACAATATTTTTAGTTAATATATGTATTCTGCAGCCATTATTTAAAATTTAAGCTCAATGACTCGCTCACGACCCACGTTTTTCTGTTTACATATCTTTTAACTTGATAAACAGGTAAACCTAAGCTAATTTGAACTAAACATGCAGAGTTGCGTAATTTGGGTCTTACATCAAGCTTGAGCACTGGAAGCTAGGATGGATTTTTTCGAATTCTCCATATTCTGAAACATAAAGAAGCACCTCATTAGCATGCAATTTGCATTTAGTACTGTATATGTTTCCTCGTAAGTATCCTGTTTTGTCAAGTTTATTTTCCACGCCTGTTGCATACGTACCTTTAATTATATATAGAAATAATTTTATTCATGATTCATAATAATTTTATTATTTTTATAATTTCCATATTCTGAAACATAAAAAAGCACCTCATTTGCATGCAATTTGCATTTAGTACTGTATATGTTTCCTCGTAAGTGAACTTTAATTTTTATCTTATATGAAATTTAGTAAAGGTACTTATCATCAATTACTAGTAAGCCAAGTTAAAAACCGTACAAGGTAAAATCTTAAAAAACATGGCTAAAAATTAAGGCCACAGTAATTGTATTTAAACAGCAATTCTGCAAGCTTTCTCTTCTTATTTGAATTTTGACATCGTTTGAAAAGATCGATACGTTAAGTACTAGCAAGNAAAGATCGATACGTTAAGTACTAGCAAGAGTAGTTTATAGTTCAGCAAATTCAGATTCTCTTTAAAATTTAAATTTTGAATTTTAACTTTTAAGGATGTGCTAGCACTACATTTTGCAATCACTCCTATTTATCGACAACCTTTTGAAGCAGAATTGAAAATATTTTTACTTTTCAATGAAGAAACTCCTATTTCCCTCCCGGATAATCAAAACTTTACAAAAAATACTTAACGAATGCCAATATAGCTTTGGACAGTTTATGACTGACAAAGTTTAATTTGAAATATACTATTTTTTGTCGGAGACTACAATACATTTGTAACTGCAAACTTTTAACTGAAATTAAACGAGACCTTGTGCATCGACAGAAATTAATTGCCAAACTGGGTTAATTAGGACAATAATCAACAGTCTCGTTGGAAATCCTAGCCTCTCAAGCTGCCAATTACCCTGGCTGCCACAATTTGAACGATACTTTCATGTCTCTTTCGTACTTTGCCATCGTCATGAAATCGAGTATCAGCGCAGTGTAGTAAACGTAATGTTCGGTCAAAATGGAAAGGTTATCGGAATTTTGTGGTTTAACCGTGAAAGCATTAGAATCGATTAACAACGTTAGTAATTTGTGTAACGTTACGCTACACAAGTTTAGCTGTAAATTTAGTAGTAAGAGTAAAATTTTGTAACTTTCAATTTAACTTTGTAAATTCACCATTAACAAAGTAAAGCTTACAAGTACGTGGTTGTGTAAACTCTAAATTAAAAATTTAATTTCACCAAAAAATTCATACCTTTGCATATTTTGGTTTTATTTTGATACGTTTTAAAATTAAAGTGCCTGAAATCTCAGTTTTTATATTACGGGGAAAGTTCTCTTTGGATGAGTCTCGAATACTTTCTTCAAATAATAATTTCGTACCTGAGCTATGTACTCTCATTTGCCAACTTCCGTTGTGTTTAAATTTATCTTACAAAAGCGTACATTATCCTTCCAATTTTTCTTTCAAACGCTATTTTATGCTATTTCCTTTCAAATATTTTGATAACCTACGTTTTTAAAAGAAAACCTAATGATGGATAGATAATTCCATTATAAAATATTTTAGAAGAAATCCTGAAACATTCACTATCAAATAAACTCTTCTTCTCACTAACGTTAAACTTCGTTGCAGATTTTACCAACAAACTACAAAGTCTACAAATAAACTGCTTTTATATAATCATTATAAAAGCTGTAATTATAAGTATTTCTTAAACTTAAAATATCATTTTCTCAAAAATGATATTTAAGCCTTGATTTTCGTTTGATCACAATGAAACAGGCCACGTTTCAATTACTATTCGCTATTGCTATTACTTCACAGGAGTAAGGATGAGCAAACTTTTTAATCTTTTTAAAATCTAGACACTTGAAAAGCGCTAATTACGTAAGACCCGTTGATGTTACTATGCCTTTTTAGTTTAATGAATGATAACAGTTGGAAAAAAGAAGAGAATTGTGCATTGGCATTCTTCTTAATTACTTTGCCAATCTTTAAAAATCGAGCAAAGCTCGTGCCAACTACTCGAAGCAATGCTAGAGATTTAATTGATTCAATTTTTCGGATTGTTTTAAGCATAAGCGGATTGCTGGAATGCTTAAAAATAGTGGCGGTTTTGTGAAAATATAGAAAATGAGGTTGTGGAAGGTCATTTACAGAAGGTTACTTCCCCCAACGTTCATTTTTCTGATATCACCTAAGGTATTCATTTAAGGGAAATATTACCGTTGCATTTTTCTTCTTTTTTACGAAACATTGCAAAAGTTTATTGTGTAATTTGTAAAGTAACTTGACTATTCTGTGTTATTAAGCAAAATCTAAATCAAAGAAATTCATTCTGTAGTGATATTTCTACGGTAAGGTACCGTTTTGCAAAAATCTGACCGGGACAGCAGACTCTCGCATTTTCAAACATATTTGAAGTCTTTTGTCGACTTTTTTAGTATGATTTTTTCAAAATTGAAGCTGCCAGGACCTGTTCCTCAAAAGCTTACTGTTTATTTTATTAAATTTAAATAAAAAATCAAATTGGTAAGTGCAATTAAATTAAAACTACTTAGAAAAGTTTAAATCGCTCAGGCTCAAATGGTTGAAAACTAGTTAATTTTGTGTAACTTTTAATTGGAGTAGTGGATAACTGAAATGTGTTTACATTTGCAATGAGAATACATTTTTCACATTCAATTAGCTCATTTCAATAAATAATTCAATTAAAATTACGTCGGAGCATGAAATATAATTAAGTTTTGCGTGTAAAGTGAAGGCTAATTTAACTGACTTATTTAACTGAACTTTGGTTATGTTTCAAAGGCTGCAAAAGTGC
>JAANSO010001886.1:0-15175 GCA_036507315.1 Lepidocyrtus fimetarius | reverse complement strand
TTTTTTTGATAATGATGAGTCACGGGTTGATGAGATAGTAAAAACTTCTGTAACAGAAGTGTACAAAACTGAAAGAGTGCAGCACTGGAGTAGCCTTATAACGTTTTGCTATAGATTGCCAACCTGCGCAGCACCCAGGTTGTGCTATACACAACTTCTACAGGAAATGAGCCCTTTGATAGAAATAGATGCGACAATTTTAATGAAAATGGCTTACAAAATTAGTAAGGATAGTTGTCGTGACTCGTCAATTGAGAATTTGTTTCCCCTTACGATAAGAAATTTATTTTGGCCCAAATCGTTTAAAATGAGAAACACAATAAGTGGACACTACATGAAAGTAGTCCAAGAAGATCAATGGGGACACTTGATTTATCACATGGTGGGAGAAGAAAACTGTAACGGGTCTAGCTCGTGGAGATTCAGCCCTTACCAATTAACTGAGCCAGATGGAGAAGTAAGATTTCGTTTAGAAAATGTTGAAACCGGGAAGCATTTAATGGATACAGCAGTTGTTGGGTTTTCAAATTCCTATGGAAAGGCAGATAACAGTAATGCAAAGTGGGAAGTAACTTTTAAAAATAACAGGGTGCGATATCAATATTCAACTGACGACTTTTATTTATATTCCCCTGGGCAGAACAAATACTTATATGAAGCTAGGAGGAACTGGGAGCCTTGGCGTTGTGGCTTTAGCCAATGGCTGGATTGTGCTGTTGTGACTCAGCAGGAGGGAGTAATGTACGATGAGGGAAAGTGGAGCATTGTTGAATGTGACCAGGGTTCCCCCAATTTGAACATTGGCAGGCAAGTAAAAGGTTTTGTGGAAAGCGCTAGATTTTATTTAAATTTATTCGAGGCATTTGGACTTTTGGGAAACTCGTCAAAACATAACGCATAAAATAGGAATGTATTACAGTGCCCCAAAATCCCACAACTAGGCAAAATCCTTTAATTCCCACAAATAATGATATTTTGGTCAAAAAATCCTCCCGTGTCCTACCCCTGAATGTAAATAGTTTGAATAGATCACAGCATATAAAGTTTATTGTTGCCTAGCAGTTGATAATGACAATAGAAAATGATGATATTAGGGGCGTTAAATCCACGCCCCTAATATTCTTTAATGTTCTTAACCTACTAATATTCTTAGAATTATATAAGATGGTTTAAGATTTTATTAATGTTGTCCTTTATTCGACTACTTGGAATGAAGAATAGTAAATCTTAAACCGAATGATTGAAGTTTTAAATTAAAAGCAGAATTGATCTTATAATTAAAATAAATATTTTCTTCATAAAAAAGTCTAAACATGTCTGAACTAAAAACTTAATTGTTGAAATTGAACCTACCATTATCAATTATTAAAAATAAAAGCTAATTTTTAAATAAATCTAAAAAATCCTGCAAATTCACACTTGAACTGTTCGGTTCGTTCTCATTATCTGCATGAACATATATTTTACTTCACATTCAAGGTTTTTTTTGCATATTTTCAACAAAAGAAAGAAATATACATAAATGGATTTAAAAATTCCCTACTTCTTCAAGTGTTATAACAAAATATTCTAACCTGCAAGACACGTTCTCATAACTGAAAGTGGACCCACATTAGTTAATAACCAAGATCTTCCCTAAGTTTGTCTTAGATACAGCCTCTTTGCTGGAGCTAATTTTTCATTGGAAGAGATATAGATTTTTATATTTGTAAGAAAATTGGCGATGCCCCTAGAGCCAACACCCAACATTCCCCTCACATCAAATAGTTGGCTTAGGCAACAGTCAGCTCCAGCCTGTAGTCCCCTCTACCCAACAGTCAACACTACCCAACAGTTTCAGCTATAATTCAGGGTGTCTGATTTCCTGAAAAACCGATATTTCTCGCCTAAATGGACACCTAGGAAGGATTTATAATGACTCAGTTGTCAAATAATATGCTTTAACGAGTGACCATAAGAGCAGTATTAAAAACGTAGCTTTACTAGGATTTTCAGGTAGAAATTCCTTTTTTTGGTTTTTTCGATTTTACCAATTGTATTATAGAAAAAGTTTTATCTGAAAGTAATTCACGACTGAAAGGATTGTACTTTACCAAAACCCCATCATAAAACTAGCAAAACCAAAGAATAAAATGAACAGATGGCGTTCTCGTTCGTTTTTTCAATTTAGTTGATTGAAAAATCGTATACTTTTATTTAGCAGAGGTTTTTGTTTCTTTTAAATATTTATATCAAATTGGTCCAGAGATTTCTTCAGATGTTGGGTAGGAGACCTGATGAGTGTCGGCAGCAGGGGAACGTCCTCCTTCAAAGTTCAGATTTGTACGCATATATAAAAGGAAGAAAATCTTACATTTATGATTAGTTATTGATTCAATCATATCCTAACAACCTTCTTCGGCTAATAAGCTCAAAATGAAATACAAACTTCCAAGGATTAGTTTGCTGGATCTTGTCTGGCTTTGCATCATTTGGAGTTCACTGTGTTTCAAAAAAACTGCTGCACATGATCATGCAACCATTAATTTTTTTACTTTCTCTAACGGAGAAGGTCAGTTAATTATATTTTAACAAAAGCAGTCAATTTTGTTTTAACTACTATTACAGACTTTTATTACAAAACCCATTACGTGGACGTAACCGATTACAAAAACAATGAATGTGTTACTGCCATAACTGAGTGAATAGCATTTTTAATGTCATAAAAATGAAATATACTAAAGAAACCTGCAAACATTACTTTTAAAAATATTTCATTTAGTGTTTTTCTTTGTGTCTAAAGAAAGAATAACTAACTGAACCAATTTAATTTACTCCGTTTCAGGTTACTCATATGCAGACAACTATACTCCAGGCTGTCATGAAATGCCTCCTTACTTTAGGAAAAATACGTGGTCAGTTAACCTAAACGGAAAATATGCCGCATTTTACGATGGAAAAGGATGCATGGGCGATGGGGTTAATATTCCCCCAGACTATAGACAAGCGAGAAAGGATTTAAGGTATATTACCGTGGGTAAACAAAACCAAAACTGGGGCGATCGTATATCTTCCTGGAAACCAATTACTAAAGAAGAGTTTGACAAAAACTCTTAATTATTTAATTCCTAAAATTTTGCAAAGGATTTATAAAATTTAGGAAATATCAAAATACCCTGGAAAATATGGTGATTATTAAAAAACTAAAATGAACTTACGAGATTTGTTTAAACCGTCGTGTTGTGTTAATTATTTTTGTCTGATTAAATAACTGATGTCAAATTGACTTGTGGAAAATAAAAACATGCTGTCAAATTTTTGCATTGAAATTTTTATTGGAGTTAATACTCTTTCACTGGAACAACAGATTTATTAAAGCATAATCTCATCGCATAAGGACGATAAAGCATTTGCCTCAAACCTATTCAAAGCAGTTAATAAAATAATATTGATAATAAAAACATCAGTGTAAATCATTTATGCACTATTTTTTGCTGAATAATTGCTAAACCTCACAACAGTTTTTTATAAAACACTCTAGAATCATACAAACTGCAAAAATACAGAAAATGTAGATGTAAGAAAGACATTTATTTTAATAATTGGTCAGGTAAAAACAATTTTGGCAAAATGTAAACAAATAAATTGCAGTTTTTCCCCAGACTACAATATGTCAGCTGCCTTAAAATAAATGAAAATATACAGTACATGCTGGAGTGCACATTGATTGAATCACATTGATTGAAAAAGGTTTGTGAATCAAAATTAATAGATTCACACGAAATTAAATCCACTTTAAACCATTATTTTAATTAGCTTATCTTGTAATACGACTTATTATGCAAAATAATTCCAGGTGGAGCAAGAAAAAGAAAAACTACTTTTAAATGTGGCGTAATATTTCATATTTACTTAACTTTGTTAGAAGCTTCTTAAAGGATTAAAATTTTAAAAGATAATTATTCCATGTCGTCTTGTCAATTTTAATATTTATCTCCCATCCTACATTAGTTAAATTAGCATTTGGATTGACTACAAGATAATATGAAATCAGATAAACACGATTTTTAATCAGCTTGCCATCCTGTCTAAATATTTTTGGTCCAGCGAGTCAGGAAACAAATGACAAATAAATAGAATATTTTGGTGAAAATTTTATAAAAAGCCAACTATTTTGAAGTACAAAATCAATTTTTAAATGACAAAATGAATTGCAATTATTGCATACAAGGAAAGAATTATTACTTTTAAATTTTATAAAATAACAAAATTAAAAAAGAAACAGGTTGTAAACGGTATGGACAGAATTGCAATAGGTATAAGGCAATAATACTAATTCAGAATATCTAGTCGTTTAAACAACAACCTGATTAATCCTGCATTGAGTATGTGAATTAACCAATATGCTGTTATATCCCGCCAAGACAGCAAAATTATTTCTTGTAAACTCAAGACGATCCTTAACTTTGAACAAAATGTTTGAATTTGTAGTCATCTCTTGTAACAATTCGACATCCTCTAGGACGTCATCATATATGGCCGTTAGCCTTTCTTCGATTATTTCAAACTCTGACTTTTTCCAACTCTTTTTAGGCATTTTTAAATCCTCTTGAATATCTTGTACAGACTCTCTGGCCCAACTGAAGATGTGTGAATCATCAATAAAATTACGCTCCAAATCAGACAATAGCTTTTGTAGTTCTTCGCATCGCGTATCTAACAATCTAATCAACTCTTTGCAGGTTGCCCCGTTAATATAAAAACTCTCTTGTTCTGTATCTGCATTGCTAACTTGCTTGCCAAGTAAAAATTTTAAGAAATTTGTAG
Source organism: Lepidocyrtus fimetarius (assembly GCA_036507315.1). NCBI lineage: Eukaryota > Metazoa > Arthropoda > Collembola > Entomobryomorpha > Entomobryidae > Lepidocyrtus > Lepidocyrtus fimetarius. The sequence continues at coordinate 10,369 of JAANSO010001886.1, read as the reverse complement.
TTTTATTGGCAACAACTGCCGCAAGCATAATCTGTCCATCCACGTTGTCAAAAGGTTTGCTAAAGTAGGCAAAATTTGGTGTGAAAACAAAATCCGTTTTCATTCCAGGACAAGTAACTGAAGGAATTTTATTAAATTCAATAGGAACGCAAGACATTCTGGAATAGTCATCCGTTGAAATAACTTTGGCGTCAAAGTCTTGCGTTGGTAAGCCTGATGAATCTGCCATTTCCGGTTTGTAAAAAATTGAGAAAGTTGAATAATCCCACTCAGTTTTGCAGGTAAGGGCATCCATATTATATGAATCACCATTCCATGCTCCACGCTGGCATCTAGTTTGTGTTTCGAAATCGTCTTTGGAAGAATATTTTGTCTTTTCATTAAAAAACGTAATTTTGTCATTTTGACTTGTTTCTAGAGGGGTTTTCACGATGCTCTGAAAATATCTCGTTGAATCCACAATCCAAGCTTTTAGTTTATTTAAAGGCCAGAATGGACGGTGCATTGATGAAGCTGATGAGGGTACGCTATCCTGCTTTCTTTCTTTAATTGTCAAGCTAGTCTGTTTAATTTCGCGCTTTCTTCTATGTCTACCTTTTGAACTTGCTGGATTTTTATTCAAACGATTAGTAATGATTTCTTTTACTGCAGTAAAATTTGCTTTCCTAGAAAAGAGTTCTTCTGCAACATCATGAATTGCAAGGAAAGTATTTTCAAATTGTTCTGCTGGATCTCTATCCACCAATTTATTCAAATCAAGCCCAACGATGTCATTTAAAAAGTTTTGAAATCCAAGAATTCCATTTCCATTTCGTTTTAGTTTGCTTTTGCGTATTCGCGTTTTCATTTTATTTACTCTTGGTCCAGAAAACACGTTGTTTAATGAATCTTCATAAGTGGAAAACTTGTTGGTGAAGAATTTTAAAAAATTAAATCCTCCTTGGCTTGCTAACGCTTCACTGGATAAAGAATCTAGGGTTGAGATTGCGCTATTTAAAAGGTTATTTATTAACTCTCCTTCAATTCCTGGAGTGCTTTGAATGTGTTTTAAAAGTGATTCAAACACAATCTCAGTATCCCTTTCTAATACTTTTGCAAACTCTGGATACCTTGGCTTGAAAAGATTTTGCAGTTTGTTGATTGACTGGGTCGCGATATCTTTGAATTTTAAAGGCCAACCAGCCCCCGTATCAAAGCCTTGCATAATTGCCATAATTGTCCCTGGATTATACAACTTATTCCACTTCCAAAATCTGTAATTTCCGTTGTGAATATCTGCAACCTTTTTATACGCAAATCCTGCCCCTGTTACGTAGGAAGTTACCATAAGGAAAGTGTTATCTGATTGAGTTAGCAGGCCTTCAAATTCATCAATTCCTTCAATCCCAGAAAAATAACTTATTGCCGACCCGAATCCTTTAAACGCTGCATATAAAGTCTTTGGATCCTCAAAATTAAACTTGCCTTTGCTGAACAGAACTTTGAGAAACGCACCAGCAAGTCCCACTGTAATTGTGCCTTCTAATCCAATTGTTACAACGGAAGCAGCAAAATTTACAGCAAGCATCCCCCCACTTAAAGCTCCTCCGCCTATCTTTGCTAGTGTATTCTTATCCCACTTCCATTTTACAGGATTCCAGCTATTGTTATGAGCCGCACCTCCAAGATATCCTCCAACTAGTATTCCAATGCCTATGCCTATTGCTAAGAAAAACTGTCCGTTGGGGTCTACAAATGAAATTGGAGAATTTCCGGCGTAGGCGTAAGGACTAAAGCTTTGTATCATCGGGTCAATTTGGAGAAAACGGCCAATAGTCGGATCGTAAAGCCTTGCATGGAAATTATAAAGCCCGGTTTCTTCATCGTATTCTTGTCCTGTAAATCGGAATACTATTTGACCTTCTGGGTCCACTCCAAACTTTCTCATTGTTTCTCCATAGGGTAGGTAATCATATGCTGCTACAACTTTACCCTCTCGTGTCACTAAACGAGTTGATCCTGAACTATCCAAATGAACAGAAAAGAATTTTCCATTACGTATAAACCCGAGAATGTACCCCAATGCCCCATACACATAAATTGTTTTGGTTTCTTTAGCAATTTCAGTTCCGTTTTTGTGGTATTCCAGATATTGATCTAAAAGAACGCGACCTCTTTCATCTCTAAAGTAATGCATATCGGAAATCATACGCTTATCGGAAGTTTGCACGTATTTTCTTGACCTTTCTCCAGCAGCGTCGTATTCAAAATTTATTTTCCTTCCGTTAGTTAAGCTAATTTCCACTGGTCGATTTGACACCGGATGATATACAATGCTTTCTATTTTGTGATGGGGAACCTTTACCATATTTCCGTTGTCGTCATGAACAACCTTATGAATCGTAACTGGTTCATCTGGATTTCCATAGTTGGCTTCATGAATTTCAGAAATGTTATTTGTTTCCGTTTCATACAAAAACTTAAATCTCTTCCATCCAACTGTAAACTCTTTGTGATTTCCATTTGGGTCAATTTGAAAACTTTCAACGTCAAACGGACCTTCTCCAAGTTGATTTTTAAACTTAGAAATTAATAAATCCACGAGTTTTTTTGTGGTTCTATGAGAAATTCGAAGGGTTTTAACTGCCTGGAGAAACTCTGGCGGAAAAAGTTTTTTAAAGCCGGAAACACCTTGATCAAGATAACCTGCTGAGCTTAACGCTTGATAAGCTGCTTGAGCAGAGTTCCTGATACTACGTTGAAGTGCAATAGGCAGACGTACATCTTCCCCGCCCTTCCACTTTTTTATAACCTTTTCAAAATCTTTTGAGGTAGGTTTAGATTTTTTAATATTGGAGTAAATTAAATTGAATAAAGGTTCCGCAACCACGCCTAAATTTTTCTCGGCTTTTTCTAAAAGGTCAGTTAACTCGTTTATGTTGAAAATGTCATCCAAAAAGCCTTTTCCCGTTGTCACTTCATCATTTCCACTTTGATTTACAGTAAATATTCTAGCGGAGTTGAGAAGTCTCCAGATATCTTTAGCTTTGGACTCCGTGACTTCATCTATCTCTTCAGAGAACGATTTACTTGTTAAAGGCTGTATTGAAAGAAAATTATCCGTCGTATCAAAATATTTTGCTTGTGTGAGCTCTTTGTGATTCCCGTAGGCATATAAAAATCCGTAATTTTGTGAAGGTGGAAGTTTACTTTTCAGAATGTCCATTAAAAATATTCCTGTTTCGCCTCTGCATCTTCCCGGAAGAGTGACAAAATCTGATTTTCTCAAAAGTTTTAAAGTAACAGTGTGCATCGTATCGTTTGACAAGAATCCTAGTCGTTTTAGTGCTGCAAAACACAAAGTTTTGTCCAAAGTTGGTAATTGAATATCATCAAGGTCTATATTAAACCAATCTGCGTAAGCTGGACTTGCTGACCAAGTGGAGTTGAATGCTGCTTTCATAACAATCCCGTCCCCAAAGCCTTGTTGGCCATAGCCGTCACCAACATAATCTAGCTTTTGTGTTAAGAACGGATCAGAAATTTTAACAAGATGCCCAGGCGAGTCGTAGTGAAAACTTCTTTTAAAAGTGGAACAATTTACAGACGGAAGCAATTCCTCTTCTTTGATTAATCCTCCAGGGAGCCAAGTATATTTTACAAAGTAGAATGGCTCGTTTGGTGTTCCAATTCCGATTAGATGACCTAACTGGTTGTAACTGTAAAGAAGGTGAAGCCTTTCCCCGTTTGATGATATTGGTGGATAAGATAGCGTTGATACTCTTCCGCCCTTGTAAGTCCTATCCATTGTTTGTGGCCCTATGGAATAATTCGTACTCCAGAATGTTTTCTCTGTTACTGCATTATTGGAATTAAAACGAATAGCTTCAATTGCTACTTCCGGATTCGTATGATTTGAATACCTTCCTATTATATTATTTCCATTAAACGTTAAAATAGTTTTTAGTTGTCCTCTGAGCTGAGGGTCGGAATTCATTTTGTTGTAATCCATTTGTTGAAAAAGTTGCTTTCCAGGAAAATCCAGCGTGTTTAAATATCCTTTTAAATCGCGCTCCGGGACGCTATCTGATAATGTTCCAGACTCTATCAAGTTAGAATTTTCATTATAAAGAGAATAAATGATTTCTTCAGCCTTTGTTGGATCGGTTTTAGACATAAAATAAGTAAATCGTTTATTATGTAAAGGGTCATATAAATAATGCGTTGTTCTCATGTCCGGCATCTCCTTTTTTATCAAATTGCCCCACTCGTCGTATGTAAATTTTGTTGCGAGTTTTCTTTGCAAAGATAGTTCTCTTTCTGTAAAGTCATCTGGAGACTCTCCAAATTTCCAAGGGTTCGTCCTTGACATTGTCCTGGCTTCAGAATGGTAAAGAGGAGGAAGAATCCTTGAAATTTTTGAGTTTTCATCGAACTCATTAGTGCTTAATAAATGATCATACCCGGGAACATGAACGTAATGAGCGACTTCTTGTCCTTTTTGGTTCCAAATTGTGATAAAAATACTCCCATTTGGTTCAATTTTCACTTCTTCTTGATATCCCTCTTCTGGAGGAAATAAATTTAAGACTCTGTCGACTTCAGAATTTCGAGCACTTTTCGTTACAAAACTGTTTGCCACTCCACAAGCAAATTGCTTGCCTGGACGACCCTCACATATTTTTGCTTCTAATGGAGTTGCTTGGTAAACCGTTCTTGAGTATGGGTAACCCTCATCCTCAGGGTTTAACCTGCTTACAAGTCCTTCCAATCGCCCCGTTTTAAAAACTGAATTTGCAGAAGAAGTGTCAAAACCGTTTGTTACGTAATCAGAGTGAAAGCAAAGTAAGCACGATGAAATGTCTCGGGTTATTCTACTTGTTTTTGTGCGAATAGCTTCTCGTCCAACTTCGTCGTAAAGCAATGAAAAAACATAAGCTGAGTTTGTACTTTCCAGTTTAATTGTTTGAATGGGCTGTCCCCACAAGTTAAAATATTGCATTGTTATTTCCGGTTTGGTAAATAGCATTAAATCTATTATTTGTTTTTCACCGGTTCCGGTAAACTCAATAAAAAATGAAGTGAAAGGCTCAGAAAAATGAAATTCATTTAAAAGTTTTCCATTTATAAAGAGCCAACCTTGATTTTTATCCAGGTACGCAATTACTTCTCCCTCTGGAGAAACAGGAAAAGCTTTGGAAGTTCCATTTGTTTTTATACTTGCTTCCCATTCATAATTTTCCAGGTGTTTTATTGAAATAGTCATGGGCAAGGATGTTTCACTCTCCCAGTTTAAAGAAATTTCGCCAGAATGCCAATTATTTTCCATGTGGTAATAAAATCGAATCAACAATCCATTTAGTTCAGTAGATTTCAAAATGATCTTATCTTTTGACCTGTCATCTTTTCCCTCGTGCCATAGCTCCCCCTTTTTTACTTTGAAAGAGTTCCGAGAAGAATTATTTATGTTCCAGTTAGAAGGAAAAGATTTTGAAGAAAAGGTTTCATAATATCCATATTCTGGACTAATTACTAACTCCTTCCCATGTCCCCCAGGAAGTTAACTTTTCAATCTTTCCAGTTTCCGTAAACGAAGCTATTTCACGAATATCAGCCAAGTCGTAAATTTTATTGATAATGTCGCCATTTTCGAGAATAATAGATTTCACCGGAGAACTCATGATGTCCTCGTTTAAAATTGTTGGAGAAAAGGATGCAGAGTTATATTTAAAAACATTGACAAGAAAATCTGACCAAGCGGGAAAAAATCTGATGTGATCAACCGCAATATAATCAACTCCTGTTACAGGTTTTACAACAATTTCTAAAGAAAAATTTGCATACGGTGGCACGGGAAGTGGTGAATTATCTGTAGATACGGCTGGTAAAGAATCTTTTGAATTTTGATCGTCGTAGTAATCCTTATAAAGTTTTTTTAATGTGTGAAAATTAACAACGGCTTCGACATTAACCCAGCCATCAATATTTTCCCTCTTTATCTCAGGATTCAAAGTAGCAAAGTGGAAATCCCCCGGCTGGGCGTATACATTAACCATAAGTGATTTTTCTTTTTGGGCAAATTCTTTATTTGAAAACTGGACCCAACTAGATACAAAATAAGTTCCATTTTGATTTTTTGGATTGAATTTTCCTGTAAGGTGTTCATTGCCACCGAGCCAGAGATATAAGCAATTTCGTCCAGTTAGAGAAAAATCGTTCTTTATATTGTAAAAATCAGAATAGTTTGAATCTAGCCAATTAAATATATTTTCATTTCGCTCAAATCCAATATATCCGAACATTTCATCCTCCACAGAATATGGGAAAATATCAGCAACAATGTTATTTCCAGAAATGTCTTTTATCTTGGTTCTGTCATTGTTTTTGCTATTGTCATTATTGATGCTGCTGGACATTGCGGATTTATTTTCTTGGCTGCTAAGTTCAATAGTTTTAGAAGCCACTAATTCATTAGTTTCCCCATCAAACCATTTGTCCGTAACTGTTAAATTCCTACCGACGCTGCCTGTGTCCACCAGTATACTTTTTTCCACCCTTCCACTAGTTCTTCTGTCCCATCCAAACCACAATGTTACTTTCTTTTCCATCGAATTATTGTTCATCCAATTGTACCCGGTTACAAAATTTCTGCGCAGTTGATGTCCATTACAGCTCATTTCGTTTTTTACAATAACTCGGACTTGTTTCGAAGGAAATGGAATAAAATCTGAGGCTCGTCGAAATTTTATTTCATTATTTGTGGAAGTTATAAACCAATTTGAATCTGAGAACTTCAGTATCCTTTCATTTGATAAGGTTTGTTCTTGAAGTGAACCCATCAATGACAGTACTTTTATCTGTGTGTGGTTTGTTGACTGATACGCGATATATTTTGGATAGGCAAAGGCAAGGTCTCCCTCACGGGTGAAATCTACTTCAAATGATCCAAGTTGGGTGTTATTTTCCAGTTTTGTAATCTTGTACATCGTACTATTTCCAGTTCCTGTACCGGATTTAATTTGTAAATCGTCTCCGATGTTAAATTCCTTTTCACTTGTTGAATTTACGCTGGGGTTAACTGCTTTCCAAGAATGTCCGTTCATTACAAAAAAGGGAATTTGCTCTGTTCCATTAACTTTATTCAAGGTAGGGACTTCACCTCCGGCTAAAATGTATCGGGTTATGCTCTCCATGTTAATAAGTATTGGAGGCGGAACTCTTTCGTCTAAATCTTTCTGGTATAATCTAATAAGCCTGGACTTTTCTCTTTTGTGCTTCTCAAACTTCGGGCCAAACAAGTCAAGCACCGTTACCTCAAACAATCCATTTCGACGTTCATATCCTAGTTTTACAGTTCCATGGTCAGTGTCAACTTCTTCGGCGATCTGTGACATTTGCAACGAATTCAATACCAACTGATGACGCTGAAATTCAGAATTTTTTCCTTTAAAATGAAACAAATTTGCTTTAGTTGTGAGGGTACTCCCGTTGAAATCAAAGGATAGGAAGAGAACAATATTTTGAGCAGATTGAAGCCGGAAGAAATTAATATTTTCCAAAATCTTTTCTTTATTCTCTTCTCCTAGTCTCATTGCATCAATCCAATCTGATTCTTGACCATTGTCTTGAAAAATATTTGTTCTAGAAAAATTACCGGAGGAACCCTTTTTATAATATTGCAAGAAAGATCCATTAAAAACGACGACGTCCTTATAGGAAAGCAAAGCGAAGTTTTTTAGTGGAGTGCCCGCATCCACTCGACTTATTATAAAAGGTTCACTGCTAGAAGACTTAGGCGTCGACGTTACGCAGTGAAGAATTGTTACGTAGTTTGACAAATGATTTAAAATTCCAAATGTATCCACCCCAAACAAAGTTAAAGAATCCTTTTCAAGCCTTCCGGAAGACCATCTTCTGCTCCATTCTGTTTTGGGATTGTTTTGGCAAAAAACTGTTATTTCTTTGGCGCCTCCAATAAATTGTTCTAAAATGATAATGCAGCGGTTAATAACTTTAATTTCAAAGCTGTCTACAATCCCAATTCTGCTGGAATCCGTCTCCAGATAAATTCTATTCAGGGGAAGAATCTGTTCCAACTTTTCATCCAAAATTCTAATCCTGACAGAATCTCCATCCTGGGATTTATACGCAACGACATAATATTCATTCCATTTAGCCGTTTTGATTAAACTGGTTGAAATTTCCAAGCGTTTTATTATTTTTGCTGCAGAAAGAGCCACACTGGACGACGCAGGAATATAAACCGTGCCGTAAGTAAAGCTAACCAGAAATGGACTCTCAGCACCCCCAGATATAGACTGAAGTTGGTTATGCTCGTCATATGAAAATGCAAAAACCGTATCCAAGGTTGATTTTGAGCTTTCTTCTTTAAATCCTTTGAAAACTCGACGGAATTTATTATCCATCTCGTAAATAAATGTCAAATCTTGTCGATAACCGGAAGTGGTCACAGACAAGCCGCTAAGAAAATAATTATTTTCTTCTTCAATGGGAAAAGAAATCTTGCCGTTTTTCACAGGCAAAATTTTTTCGTATTCAGTTGTATATTTTTTCATGTAATTGAAAGTTATTTTAGAGCATTTGTCATCTTCAACTGACTTCAATTTAATGGAATTTGTATAAGATTTGTTTCCATTTGGATGCGGAAGCTTCCTTGTTTCAACTTCGTACGTATATAAAAGCTTTCTGAATATTCTGTTGTCCCTTCTTTCAGTCAAGTACCATACTAGAGGTTGTTCCTTCAAACTATCTAAATCAGTCCCAGTTGGTCCACCCCAGAATGGCCACCCCAAGCCCCATTTAGTCGCCTCGGATCCTCCGTAAACTCTTCTTTCGTTTCTGGATGAAGCTATCCATTCTTGATTATTAGATTCATAACTTAATTCATAGTCTTCGTTGCCGATTTTTGCTGTAAATTGACTTAAGCCAGAACCATTTTCTGAATTTCCTTTTGGAATGAGCTCAATGGGGTTTCCTCTAGTAACTAAGTTAAAAGTTATTGCTGGAAGTCCGTTTGTTGCTGGCACAGCAATAATTACGTCAATTGGAAACAAAAGGTTCCACCCTTCCATGCCGAGTAAAGATTCGACATGCTTTTTATTCCCATTAACTTCCTCTTTACTTTGGTATTCCATTCCCACCATGAAACCGACTTCGGATGAAATTCGCAACTCTGCTAAGGGAATTTTGAGATGAACTCTGGCATTTTGTACGTCAACGGTTTCTTTAAGAACTTGAGCAATGTCCCATCTATCCTGCCACGGTAAAAAAGGCTTTCTTTGTATATCCAAAAATTTCCAAGCAAGATTAATTGGTGAAAATGAATCATCTTTCAGAGATAAAGGCTCATTTTCCAACCCAGCCGTTACCCCAAATGGGGTAAATGCAGTACAGGATTGGAACGAAGTTGTAGGATTTCCGCAGGATAATGAATTAGTCAAGTTTGACGTTCCTTGAATGAATGGGCAAGCAAGTGATTCTGAGATTTCCCCAATTTTAACGTCGCCAGAGTAATCAGTAAAAATCAAAGATGAGCCAAGTATTTCTTGTGGATAACCAAATATGTTGGAACTCATTGTCTTTGTCCACGTAATGCTTGTGTCATTAAATGATAAAGCAGAAATTCCGTCAGGACCGTTATAAACAAGCTCAGAATTGCTATCGCCGTTTATATCTCTTATAATTGCTGAATTAGCGTAACTGGCTTGCCAAAATATTGAATTTGTTGTTGATGGGGTAAGGCGAGAGTAGCTTTTGGAACTTTTATTGTATCTATAAACCTAAAATAAAAATATTTTTAAAGCAAAAGCTACTTAAAGGCCACTTATGAAAAGGGCAAAATAGGTTTTCATCATACATCATCAGTTAATTAAAACCGTAGTTTCGTTAAATAAGCATAAAAATACGTTCAATCTCAAATCCAGTTTCAATTCCTATTATCAGATTTATATTGCAATTGCTGATTATTTTAATTGTTCAAATATCTAATTATTTAAATGATTTGGATTCTGCAGTTAAATAATATTTTATTCGACAGTTTTTGTCTAGCCGATAGTGCTTGCACAAAGGTTAAAATAATAAATTTAATATTATTTTACGAGGAGTAAAGAGTGTAGAGTCTTGCGATGGTTACATAAAGATTATATCAACCTTGATATTTTCTATCTGGCTATCTTAATTTTTGAATCATCAATAAAATTATTATTCATATCATCATATCGGTAAAAAGCCAATTTGTCAAGCAATAAAAAATTTGAATTGTTCATCATACCTATAATCACAAAACCTATAACCGTCTAAACCTATCGTTCTAAACCTATACAATTAGAAAATCTATACGGGAAAAAAATGTATACGGTTGCAAAACCTA
>JAANSO010001885.1:0-15184 GCA_036507315.1 Lepidocyrtus fimetarius | reverse complement strand
TTTGGTGTGGTATGGTCTGTGGACTCCCGACTTTATTTCGCCAGTGCATTTTTCTAAAGGAATGAGTAAGCTTGTTTCTTTCCGGCTCTGCAGAAAAAAAATTCAGCACTCCTAATCCAATACCATTCTGTTCATGTTCCGGTAAAGTGAATGAGGAAAAGAAAGAATAATATGATGAGGGAGGCAAAGATCCGAGAAATGAGTTGGGTTTGGCTTTGATTTCTTAAACTTTCTACCAAATACAAATGCATTGTCTTTTCCAAAAAAAATATTTTAATTGTTGAGAATACTCCAAAATTATGTAATGTTGGGGGAGGGAATAAACTACTTTTGATAATTCCACCACAATTGGAGAGTCCTTACTTGTATGTTCCCAACCTAGAAAAATATTTTCTAGACTGGGAGAAGTTGAAAAAGGAAAGAGTTTCCAGACTGAGGTTACTCCCTACTTTCACTAAAATTGTACAGGAAAAAAGGGAGTGAATGCTCTAGTTCTCCGAGTAAATAAAGGTGAGAAGAAAAGGGAATTAGCCCATGTTGAATTACAATTAGTAGGACTATTTTTAGGGTTTTATTCAATTTTCTCTTTTCCACTCCATTTCATTTCAATTTCTAGAGGATAGATAGAGGAAGGAAAGGAGAGTTAAACATTTCCTTTTTTAATTTAAAACGATTCCCTGCTTATGTCATGGCAGCAGATGCTAATGAGCTGAGAGAGGAATAAAAAGTCTCGCATAGACTCTGCTTTTTAGCTCTTTTCCCTTGCAGAGAGAATTCTAAATTGTAAAACTCTCCGCAAAATTGCCATGTTTATCCTCTCTTTTCCCTTGACTACTTCCTCCCTGGCTTTTCCCAAAAAATGTGTGCATGCGTTTCTGCTTTTAGCGAGACTATTAAGGGAAAAGAGAAAGTACGATATTTTGCTGCTATTTTTAAAGAAGATGGCATACGATGGGATTTTTTATGTTGTTTTTAATCTCTGCTGAGAGATAGAAAAGCACATTGATAAAAAACTTATCAAAAGTACCTTTTAAATACTTCTTTTGGACTCTTTCGGGTAAAATTCTTTGCAAATGGCTAAATGAATGTTTTTGAATGTTGTACGATCGAATGTTATGTAATATCAACGAATGAAAATTTTTTTTAACATTGCGATGAAAATATTTCTTCCTGAAGCGGTTTTATTTTTTAAAATATATTGTGGCAACGTTTACGTTAAAACTGATAAAACTGGCTATTTGAGACAGGAGGAAAAATTGTTTGTGTAAGCAAGAAAAAGAAAAAAACTCGGAATGGAAACTGAAATAGGATAGACTTAAAGTTTTTCTCAAGGAAACTTTCTTAACTGCCACAAGATTATATCCACAGAGGCGATAGCCTGTTAGAATTAAAACAACAGAGGAAAATAATTTCATAATTCGTAAAAGAAAGCAAAAATTGACAGATTTCCATTTTAAAAGGATTTGTGATCAAATTAAAATAATTATAAAATATTATTATTTGTTGGAAAACAGAAAATATCAGTTGGGGTAAGTTTCCTTGTTTTATTTTTCTCAGTTTTACTCTATTTTCACAGAGAGTAGTGTGTACCCTCCCATATCATATTCATATCATATCAAATATCATTTGCACACGTTTTCTTCACAACAAAGCCTTTCTCTAAAACATTTGGAAACCAAACCCTAGAAAAGCCCTAGTAAAAAACTTAAACCTTACCTTTGGCCATTTTCCCTTCCTCTCCCACATTTTCATATTTCACTATATATATCCACTCCCAATATCTACACTCCATTCCCCTCCATTCTTTCCCGAATTTTGCTGGGAAGAGAGCGTACAGCATGGGAGGGGGCACGTTTTTTACTCTATTCCTGTATTTAACAACATTTCGCCCCGTCCTCGGCTTACTCTCGTCAGTTTTAGTCGGTCCGTCGTCAGCTATTCCAAGCCGTGTAAAATATCGTATCCTATATAGAATTTCTGAGATTCTCGGCTTAGTCAACGGAGACTACTCCTTTTTAAACGGTTTTACTCTAGTTTTTTTTACTACGATCTCACTTCCTATGACTCTCCTTTTTCTCTAAAAATATACACGATGATACCTTGTATTCCCCAATTTTTGATTATTTTGTAGAAATATATAAAAAAACTAGAGTAAAAGTGGGGAAGAAGGAGGAGGAAAACCAAAACCACCATCCACACCATCGTTCATTCATATAGAGCCGTTATAACCATCGTGGTAGCCGTTATATTCCATCATCATCATGATGATGGTAGAAGAAAGTAGTGAGTGAGAGTCTAAAAGAAATCCACACTCTCTACTTTACACCGAGAGGCACAGCCTATATAAAAAATTTGGAAAATATAATTTTAAAATATAATTGGGAGTAAAAATGAAATAATTTTTGAACAAATTGTAGGTGGGGAGTGTGTGAAAAGATACAAAATATTATTGAAATAGTGAATGGAGTTTAAAGTGGAGAAAGGGTGTTTGGGTGTTGACGGTGGTGAAAGTTGTTTAAAACAAAGTGGCGAATTTGGCTTAATTTTAAAAATATGTAAGTATGGATAACTCCATCCATCTTCCCTGTATTTCCAAGAAAAGTTGCAAGTTTTTCAGACTAAAATCTGCTAACGAGCAGTCCACCCGGCAGAGTTTGTGGGTTGGACCAGCTAATTTTAATATTTTCTCATTCCCTACCTTCTTCCGGTGATGTTCCCTTTTTTACCCCGGTGAAAATAGGACTTTAATTAGGCAAACCTATCAATACTATATCACTTCCGGTTGAGGATCTTCTTCATCAGCACCTTTAATCCTTGTCTTCAAATCACCGCGACACGGCCTTAAACCTCACAACCTTCAACGAGAGTGTGCTTTTTTTAATTCTAAACCTGCAATAAATGACCTGTGCGTGACCTTAAAGTTTTGAATTTTAAGTGTGGTGTGTGTGCATTTCTTTCTTTTAACACAAAACTTTCTTTTGGAACAAATATGGTTTAACTTTCAAGTCTTCCTTTTTCACTAATTAACTGTGTTCCATTTTCCCGGGGAATTTCCAGCAATAATTTGATTGGTTGCCTTTTTTTAAATTTTATTTTCCAGTGCTGTGAACTTGCCTTGCGACATCACCGGAAATAGACAAATAAATGGTGCTTGGTTAAAAGTGGACATCTCACCCAAAAACAAGTAAACCACACAGGCTGTGGTAAAATACCCGTACCCGGGGAAAGTGCAGCGAAGTAAAATAAAAGTCAAAATTAATTAAGTGTGCAATTTGTGTATATCAAGTGCTGTGCACTTTGAAGTTCCTTTGAAAGTTATCTGAAATCTACAAAATGGACATGTTTGGAGAGTCCTGGAGCAGAACACTTCGGTTCCAGCAGCAAAAGCTAAAGCATCACCATCATCATCATCATCCCCACCCACATCCCCAACCCGAGTCGTCACCCGACGGATCCCCCTCGTGCTCATCATTGCTTATCCCCCCAGGGATTTCCCCAATCATCACTGCCTCAACAAATACATCATCATCAACTGATTTCCTGCCTCGCTCAACACATTTCTCTTCAGACTCCACCGGAAGCGGTCACGGCGGACCCACCGCCAGGCCGAGGAGGAAGATGGACTCTTATTCAATTTCTTCCTCTTCAATCACCTTTTCCTCGCCTCCCAAATCTCATGAAAATGATGCAAAGAAATTTTTATACTTTTGTTTTACTCTCGTCGGCTCTCGTCATCCTTATATTGTCACCAAGTGCTTCTGCAAATCGTAAGCAATATTTAAACATTTACATAATTATAAAATTAAATTTTGCATTTTAGTTTTTAACTGCTTTTGCATTTTTTAAAATTAACAGTCTGGTAGACAGCTTTTTAAAAACTTGAAAAAAACTTTAGCAAAATGGTAAAAATAGTTTGTCACTTTCTAAGCTTTTTGTTCACTCATCGCATTGCTCCAAAACTTTTAATCTTTTTCAAAAAGGTTTCTTGTCTAGCCAAGGAACAGTTCTAAAGTGATAACTTTGTTCCAATGAAACTAACCTAAACTTATTTTCATAGCGGAATTTTAAAAATAATGTTATCTATGGCTTTTCTGAAAAAAGAGTTGAATACTTTCCCTGGATTTGTTTAAAGTCTGGCAATAGGGAATGTTTCCTTGTAAAACAAACACATTTTGTACATTTTTCTTCTGTTCAAAGCATTTTTATGAATAGTTTTATTCATCATAGTCATCAGCATTTATCATTGCACAACAAAAAAGTTTTTCATTTTTAGCTCTGGTCTGCAACAGAAGTTGCACAAAAAATATTAATTTGCGTCAGACTTTTTCTATACTTTACTATCTACTTTGTTTTTATTCTGTTTAAAACAGTGAAAAAGATACTGGCATGGCTGTGGCACCCAAAAACGTATAAAATCCGAAATTGTTTCATTATTAGATTATTGTCAAAATCTTCATTCGGACTCTCAAAAGTTTTTCTCTCAAATATGTTTATTTGCCAAAACTTTTACTTCATAAATATTCACTTAAGCATAAGCGACGAGACAAGTTTGGATAAATTGAGCTATTTTTATTTCTTTTACCCTGTCATTTATTTTTCTAAACATTTCTACATTTTGAAAAGAAAAAGAGGTTGTAATGTGGTTTTACACACTTTCAAAACATTCTCAATTATTGATAAACTATTGTAAATATTGTTAACAAATAGTAAATAGACACTTTTTATCCATTCACTAAAATTATTTGACGTAAGCAATTTCTAAAGCATTTTTTATTCACAAGGATAAGGTTCAGCCTTGAATTTTGCAAAACTTTCATTTGGGTTGAGGAAGGAATTTAATTTACATTACGCGTGTAATAATTCAATATGAATATTTAAGACAGGTTGGAAACGGATTGAATGAGGAGCTCCCTTTTTTATTCTTTTGTCTAGCCTTTGTCAATATTGTATTTCTGATAAATACAGAAAAAAGTATTTTTATAGGTAAAGCACGCTCACAGTATGATGACGGCTCTTTTGTTGTTGATGAAGATAAATTGATAACTCATGTCATGTGTCACTCAAAAAGGTTGGCTGTCCACAAAGAATAAAAATACGTCTTTTATTTTTATCCAGAGTTGAGGGCGGAGGAATCGTAATTGTGTAATTCTCCTCATCTCAATAATATTAGATCCTCCTGCTTTCTTCGATATTCTTTTGTCCGTGTCAATGTCAGTTTTGAGAGTCAACATAGTCAAATGTCAAAAACATAAAGTCAAGTAATTTTTTGACAGGAATTTGTTTTCTGGCAGTGTTTCATTCAGAAAAGATCCCGATTTTGGCAGAGGTTACCAAGAAAGTGGCAAAAGAATATTTTTGGGAAAAACGGTGGGAAAATGCGGGTATTCAATTGGAAATAATATTTTTGTTAGAGAATCCTGCCAAAAAGGGAGATATTTCTCATTCCACTCCACTTAGCGTTTAAAAACTGTAGCCAAAAAGACATTTTGGGTTTAAAGTGTTGAAAAAAGTGAACTTTGACATTTGAGGTGTTTTCCTAGTGAAAGCTGAGCTTGGTTTTTTAAAAGGGTGATTAAATATTGACCAGCGTATTTACATTTATTTACTCATTACTCAAACGTCAATCATTTCCTTAATTACCTTACATTTTCCACTCGGTTTGGAAAAAAANCATTACTCAAACGTCAATCATTTCCTTAATTACCTTACATTTTCCACTCGGTTTGGAAAAAAAGTTGTCTAGGCTTAGGTTACGAGTGCTGAGCAAGCGTTTTTTTGCACGTTGACAACCTTTCGCTCTTCTTCCTAGTCTTTTTCCCTGACTGATTTTTTCCTGAAAAAAATAAAGTAGAGAGGAAGTCTGTTGTTTCCGATGATTAATGAAGGGAATTATTTTTAGCGGGTGGATGCGGGAGTAAAAATGTTTGGCTTTATCAATTCTTTTTCAAAAAATTTGGGCTGGGAGAAAAAATGTGAAGGGAAATCAGATAAGTTTTTTAAATTTGGCGCAGTTTCCAAATCTAATTAGACTATTGTGGGTGCTCTTTTTAGCAATTTTATTAACTCCACCCGCATTAAAAACTTCAACACAGCACCGCTGCACTTAAAAATTGCATCAGATTTAAGATCTTTATCGTTTCTTGGCAAAGCTTAGTCTGTCTTTTTTCTGAGAAGTCTTTTATGTTCTTTTTTATTTTTGGATTCACGACAAAAGCTCGAAAATGACTCAGAGATTGTTAAATAAAAAGACGGAAGTTGATGATATCTTATTCGATTATGTAAGCGCAAGTGAGGTACACAGAGAGAACTAGAAAATGCTGAAAGATAAAAAGGAGGATAACCGTTAAAAAATACGCTACCGATCTAAAGCTTTGAAACCAGCAATGCGGTCAATATCAATTTTAAAGATAAGTTTATGGATTACGTAATAGGAAAAAGGAAAACGATAAGAAGACGTGCTACAGCAAGATTTTCAAGTTTTGTCCTATTTATTGCATGACGTGATGTTATTACCACATTTTCAAGAGCCTAAGGCCCAAGATTTACAGTCTGCTGTCGTCTTTGATAATTTTTGATTGTTTGCGAAAAAAGGGCAAAGTGTTTAAAGGGACTGATTATGAAGGCCATGCTGCATAGCGTAAGATAGTAAACATTGTTCAATGAACTACCCAGAATAAAGCAGTGAAATCTAAGACAAAATGGATTAAGAGATCTTAAATACACTGAAAACAGCAAGACAAGCGCAAGTGGCTCTGAGTGGCTGTGAAAAGCGATCAAAATGAAGATAGGATGCGGTATAAGAACCTCAGGAAAATCTATTTTTAGACTTTAAAATCAATCTTGTTTTGTTAATAAAATTATCAAGGGGGGAAGAAAGACTGACAAAGTTCGTTAGAAAATTGACATTTTAAATTGGCAATTTAATTTTAAGAATCTTAATTTATGTAGGTGTTCACTTAAGAAAATGGAAAGGCTTATTCAACCTTTCTTGTTTTCTGCTGACATTTCAAATTTTCCTTTTGATCCCTTTCCCTTCCACTTTTCTTGCTCTCAAAAGTTAAAAAAGACTCATTAAATAAAAAATTCTGGACCGATGGGACCTCTCCTTTGAAAATCCGTCTGGTGACCTTTTTTAAATTGACCTTATCAAGAAAATCCTAACAATAAATTGAACCCCAAAAAAGTCTCAAGAAAAGGGCAAAGTTCAACTTTACAAATGTTTACAATTTTTACCCATTTTCCTTTTCTGCATGTCAGATACTTAAGCCCTTTCTCTTCCAATAAATTAACAAATTGTTTAAATTTTTAAACAGCTTTTTCCTACTAAAAATAGTGGAGGGAACAAATAAGGTTAGAAAAATAAACTTTTGCACGAAAACTGAGAGACCTCCCACAACGTTTTTTCAACTGTTTTTTTGCCATGACATGAGAGTCATGCTTAATTTATTTTTACAAAAAAACTCGCAAAAACTTACCCAAGCGTGAGTAATTAACCGTTTGTTTATTTTTCCCGCTCATCTCTTCCCTTTTCGAAATCTTTTTTAAAATATGTTGAGAAAATGAGAAAATTCCATGTCATCCATTCTTTCCCTTTACATTGTTTATGTGAAGAAAGGTGTGAAAAGATAGTTTTTACGCACACAACTTCATCATTTTGTTTTCTTCTGAGCAAAGCCGTGTATCAAGTATTTCATTTCGTGGGAGTTGAAAAATGAAACTTTCTTTCTGCTTCAGTTTTTAAAAATTACAAAATTCGGTTGATGATTGCGAGATAAGGATGCTTTTTTCTGATTTTGTCATCTCCAAAAAGCTCTTTTCTGGACTGGCTCACTGGTTGAAAAAAATCAGCCTTTTGCAACCGCTGACTCCGCTTTCTTTTTTCTACTTTTATCGATTCGTGTTTTCTCTACGAGAAATAGTGTGTGGCCTAAATTATACTCCCTACTTTTCCCCTTTTCATCGACTTTTTCAAATGCGTTATGCTCTGCTGGGTAAAAAATCTGCTGGATACAGAAAAAGCGGAAGGAGGAAAGCATTAAAGGAAATGTTTTGTAATTTAATATTGAGAAAAAATCGAAACTTTTTTCTGTAGGACAATTTTTTACTAAATTTTATGAAAAAATGATACATTTAAAGAAAATACGGAATTGAACGGGTTTTGCCTGAAGTACATAGTTGATGAAGGTCGTGAAAATAAAGTTTTTGTATTGAGTAGTTAATTAAAGTAATTAAATTACTTTTGAGCAATTTGGTTAATTAAATGCTTCAGGGTTGCTAACCTGTTCTTAGTGTTAGGACATTAGTAGGAGAGAGTCTGGGATCTGAACTGTTGTCGTGGAACATTTTTCAATAAATATTTTAAGAGTCTCGTAGCCATAAAAGAATGCACCTTTTAATAGGGGAATTATTACGTAATAAAACAAAACTTTGTTTATTCTTGGGTTCCTCTCTTTCAACTTTCTCCTTCATTTTCTAATTACTTTTGCTTTCACCCTCCTTTCACTAAACAACGGTGGATTTTACGTGAAAGAAACTCCCATTTTCATAATAATAATAACATAATCGCTCTTTTCACTTTCTCGGGAAAGTGGAGAAAAGTGCTTTTCATCTCCTTCCTTTCTCATCCTCTTTAGCGTAATCTTTGTTTTAAAGAGGATAAAGACCCTTTTCCTACACCTATTTGGTCCATTAAAAGGTTTAAATAATTAGCGGAGGTAATTCCTTGAAAATTTAATGAGTACAAAGTGCTCAAGATAGGCGGGAAATTTTAAATTGCTTGCAATTAACATCTTTTTATAACACATTTTAGATAACACTAGTTAATTATAGTTTGCTGTGTTTAAAAACGAGTGTTAAAGTAGGAGATTTAAGTTAAAAAAGTTAAATGGGGTTTGTTCTGGGGGGTGGTTTCCCACTCAGGCTGTACGCCGACGTTCACACTCATTTCAAACGGTGCGGAAGGGAACGGAATGGTGGAATGGAATGGAGGGGAAGGAGACATATCAAAAGCTTATCAAAGTGCTTATCATCATCATCACCATCATCATCATTTAAAAACATCAGTTTTGGTTCGGGAAGGCTCATCATACAAGCTCAATTGTTCACTGAATAAGTACCATTCAGTAAAATGGATGATTTCGGGGAGGGAGGTCACTCCCCAGCTGATGGAGGCTTGGGACATCGACATTGAAAAAGGGGAGGAGATGGAGGGCTATATTTACACGGAGTTGAGGGTGAACAACGCCTCGCAAAAGCATCACAATGGGGAATATAAATGTACAACGGTTTTGCATGAGCAATGCGCCAGGAGCTAATCAAGGCGTGTTCGTCACTATAAATATTGGTTAGTTTTTAATTTTAAAAATCCAGACACAAGCACATACACAAATGTAGACATTTTAACTAAAATTAATAAAAATTTTAATAAAAATTGTTAAAATATTTAACCCTGTTGGTTTGTAACGCTTTTTTGTATTTGAAAACATTAAAAATTTGTACAACTTGTTGGTTTTTTGCTAATTAAATAATCTGAAATGTAAAAATTATGAAAAATATTTTGTAAATGTTGGAAAGTTATGTTTTGCATAACTTTTTTAAAAAATATGTTGATCTCTGTGAGTTGTATTGTAAGGTAATCTTACACTGTAGAGTTTATATCTTAAGCTTAAATTTTACTCTATTTCCGGCTATTTTGAAATATGCATAATGTCCAATAATGTGGCATAGTTTTTCAAATTGCACGCATTTTATGTATTTTATCAGAAGACTTGATTGACGTTTACTGCAAAACTGTCCCCAATTCTGTATTTCTGTCCATCATCGTTGTCATTGATTGAGAAAATGAAAAAACTTGCGATTTTATTACATTGTCAAATTCACCTTAAGGATTTCTTAAAGTTACATAATTTTTGGATTCTTGTTAAGCAAACATATTCAACCTATTTCAAACCAAGCATATTTCCTTTGCATACACAGTCGCAAGAAATAATGACGGTTAAATAATAAATAAGAGGAAAATGGGTTGAAAATTGAGGAAAATACGTTTGCTTACTTTTATGCTTTATTTTATTCCTGTGAGCTTTCGGGTTTTAGCTTTCTATTCTTCACTTTCTAAAGCTTTCTTCATTCTTTTCAAAAGCTGAATTAAATTTTAAATGCCAAAAGTTCAGCTCTTTCTAAGGCTTTTCTTCAAATAATTGAATAATTGCATGGAATAGAAGCTGGAGTGGAAATATTGAAAGCTAATCCTATTTGACTTTTTCCATAAGAGCCACTTCCGCAATTTTTGCTTAATTAAATAAAGTCTGCAAAAATAAGGTGAATGGCTCCCAAGTGTCCATAAAAAATTCTCCAGCACAGTCACATGTTTTATTAATTATCTGTAATTATTAATTAACAAATTGCAAAAATAGACTGGCCACGCCATAGGAAAACAAAATGCAAGCGTGTCATTCATAAAATTATGCTTGCCTCTCCCTGTTTCGGTGCTATAAAAACGGCAGCCTTTCCAGTTAATATTGTATGCGTGTAAAAATTGCTTTCTCTCATGCAATTAACTTTCTCTTTGGTAAATTTCATACTGTAACAGTGTTTCCTCGTTTTTTAATAATTTAAAAATTAAAACTCTAGTTTTATAAATATGTCAAGGAAAAGTTTAGAAAAATTGCAAATACTTTCCAGGCTAGACTTAAGCCTTGAAGGAAAACATTGCATGCTTAAATAGCATTGCTAATTGGCCTTGCTTTTTAGTTTACTTTCACTCGGCTTGCACTATTTAACGGTTTTGGTTTTGCAAGGATTTCTAATCTTAAAAGTAGAACGTTATTGAACATAAATGACATTTAATATTGAACCGGAAATAAACAAATTTAATAAAAACTTTATAAACTTTTTGTTTTTTTGCAGCAATAAACGTAACAATAGCAGATTCAGATCAAAGGAGAGAAGGGATGGACATTATTTATAGAAAATATGTAACAAGAGAGAAAAGTGTTGAATTTGTATGTAAAGCAGCTGTGGCGAATGCGCAAATGACCTGGTAAGTGACCCTTGACCTTTTTACAAAAGTATCCTTGGCCTGAACTAATGTTTTTATTTATTATTTTGTACAGGTATAGAATAAAAGACGATAAACGAACGGAAGAAGACATGAGCGAGGTTTGTGGGGTTCCCGATGCAGAACTCAAGGAAAGATTGCAAGAGCCTCCCAATCACTGCACCATCTCTACCAAACAAGGCAAATCTGAGGATAATCCAATGAGTTCTATTACTTTGAAAATCCACCGAGCTCGAAAAGAAGGGAATGAGACACTCAAGACCATCTCAGACTTTCGAAAATATGTCTGCAGGGCGGTCAAGAATGGTCAAGATGGCTATGCTTATGCTGACCTTGCAGGTTTGCAAAAAAATAAAATAAAATAAATCACTTTACTATTCAATCTAATCAACAAATTTTTTTAGAAACCGTTTCCGCCGAACGTAAATTCGACAAGGGACACAGAAGCTTGACCGTTCTCGAAGGGAACAAGCTCCTTTTGTACTGTGACATTCATGGGATTGACAAAAAGGAATTTGAATCTGGCGCTACTTCACTAATTTGGAAGAAAGGTGGGAAAATAATTAATTTAATGTTTAATTAAATATAACTAATTTTAAATGTTTTTAAAACAGACGATGTCCAAATAACCGGAGAAGAACTCAAGAAAACGAAAAAGATTGCTGAGCACATGGTGAAAGAAAGAGGGAAGCCGTACAGGTCTGGCTTCACTTATGAAATGGCGGAGCGGGAACACAGGGGCTGTGTACACCTGCGAAGTTGTCCGCTCCTCTTTTTCCTCAAATAGTGACGATTCAAATAATAATAGCACGCTAGTTAACCACAAATATTATGTTCGTGTTAAAGGTGAGAGCCCATTTTGAAAATAATTACATTAAATTCTACAAAAAAGATAGATTACTCAAATCCCCATTCCATTTTATTAGCTGACCTTTTCTCTGTGACTTCATGCCACGGTGAAAGTTGCTTTCACTTTTGTATTTTTAACAAAAAAATGTCAGAAAGTCGATTTTTTCCTGGCACAATCCTTTCCTATCATATTTTACGATTTTCCCTTCCGTGTTTTCTCCTTTTTTTAATGTTAGCGTGCTCATCCCTCATTAGTGAAAAAAGAGATACCGGAAATGGCTAATAATTTCTATTTTTTATAGATAAACTCGGAGCACTTTGGCCCTTCCTAGGAATTTGCGGTGAGGTGATCATCTTGTGCACGATAATCTTAATTTATGAAAAACGCCATAATAAAACAGAACTGGATGAAAGTGATACGGATGGGAGTCCCGATCAGTAATTTTTCCCCTCTCTCTCTTCTGTCTCTGTCTATTTCTCAATTTAATACACGAGACGAGAAAAAAAGGATGATGTTCATTAATTAGTATGTGTACTTATACCTGTGTGGAGAAGAAAAATACTTGTAAATTAATTAAAGAAAAGAGACTTGTTTAAAAAAATGTCTTTTAGGTAATAAAAATAGAGATAACTAAGATTCTGAGACAAATATTTAAATTCTATATATACTCGAGTGCTATACAAAAAAATTTGTAAATCATCAGTTTCCTTAGGAATAAGTACTCAAATTGTTCAGATATTGTAATTCAACTTTTTAAAATCTACAGTTTTTGAGAAAAATAAGAAAAAACCTTAAAAACGTTTTTAGAATAGTAACGAAAAGACAAATCTAGACTTTTGTAGAAACTATTTATATTGAGACAAAAGTTTAAAAGCTAGGATTGAACACTGTTCAAGTTGTTGCTGCATTTTAATCTTAAAAATTTCTTTTATTAATTATAAAGTACTGATAAATGTAAAGTTTATATAAAAAATAAATTGAAAATTACACTCTACTAATAAAAAAGTTAAATAATGTTAAATAGGAGCTGTCGCCATAAGTTTAATCAACAATTACGTAGTATTTAAGGTTAAATAGTTAAAATAATCGTTGATGTATTGAATAAGAACTCAAAGTTGGAAAAAAATTTGTGATTTTTTAAGTTGATCAATCACCACCACAGATTCAGCTTTTTAGTAGTAAAAAATTAATTAACGACCACTGGACAAGTGTAGTTTTCAATAAGACAAGAAAAACTCATGAAAATTGGATATTTGCGGAAGTGATGCAAGAAAAGAGTTTTAAAAAACTCTGCAAAGCTTTATCCATTAGCTTATATTGTAATTAGCAAGTGTTCATTAGTTTTTAAAAAAGAGTTTAAAAAATTCTCACAGAAATTGACGATTTTTAGTTGCAAATAATCAATTACCTTTTCAGGATTATCTTAATTAACATTTTCTTTTAATTTTACTTTAATTTTAACTACTTATTTAAACATTTAAGTATTTTTTCCTTTAATTCGTTAGTAATTGTAATTTTGAAGTGAAAATACATGTGATTATAATGACTCCAAAAGTGTTTTTGTTTATTTTTTATTTTGCACACACAATATAACAAGCAATTTTTGCATTGAACTCGCATGTTGAAGACAGGAAACTTGTGGAATAGACCGAAAGACAACCGATTTTTAAAAAAACACTTCTTCTTTCTGCTGTCTCCTTTTAGAAATTATTTGCAAATACTTCACAATCAACGAACTAGCGGTTAAAATAAAAAACTTAAGCTTTAGTGTTAAAATCTAGACTGTTGTGTATTTATACATCGAGAGAGAAAGATAGTATTAAATTGTTGGCCTAATTCTATCGTTTTTTGTCGAAACCACAAAATGTGTTGAAAACAGACAAAAAAATTGGCAATTCTCTGGTTTACGGTTGACAAAACAAAAACCTGTGATTAAAATCTCCGTAAAATTAAGAATAATTAAGCAAAATTTTCATTTCCTAATGGTAATGGCCTTGCCAAATACTTTTAATCTGCACTTCCACTAAAATTGCAAGATTTGGTTTATCAAAATGTTACTCTGTCACAACTTCCATCAAATTGGACACAAAATTTATCAAAAATCTATTTTTATGGAAATTAATGAATGTTTATGATTTTTTTGAAATTGCAGCACCATTTTTAACAGCACTAGCAGCACTCAAGTTTAATGAGCTTAGGGGTTTAATTTTTAGTTCTTTTACTTGAGAAATGTTTAAAATGCAAAAACTTGTTTTTGCTCTTGGCAATCATATTTTACTGATTGAAATATTAAAAGCAGCCATTGTATCTGTTATAGTTTGTAAAATTAATGTAAGAAATTTCAGTTAAGGTAATTTTTGACGGTGCTAAAAAGCTGCAAAAATGTATCATTTTTAATTTAAAAGGTGAGGTAATACTAATGCTAAAATTAAACATACCACTTGTGAAGTTCTCCTAGTGAGTAAGGCAATAAGAAAATAAGTAGAATAAAAAATATCTCTATTCACCTATCAAACTTTAAATGTAAAGAAAATTAAATGTTTTAAGTATTCCTGTTTTAGAAAATGAAAAAAGATGGTTAGTTTAGCCTAGACACAGTTCTTACAAGAGAAATCTGCTAAAAAAGTATATTAAATTAACAATAATCATTGATTGTTGATAAAAAGAAATTACATTTTAAGACAAATAAAAAAACGGAAAAAATTTATTCTTTTGTTCTGTTTTTATTTATAAAACTGTCGTTTTCATCTCCGGGTTATAAATTTCTTGGACCTGTCTCCAACAAAAACAAGAGAAATTGAGTCATATTTTCTCTTCTGGAACATACAAAAGAACATACAGAAGAAGACTTCCTTGCCAGAAGGACAAGTTAACCGTGAGCAGACATAAATTAAAAACTAGCTTTTGTTTAGGACAATTTTATTTTCCTTTTATTTTGCAATCTTTCTTTTGGCTTCTTTGTCCATATCTAAAAAACATGCGACAATGTCTAAAACAGGAAGTGAAATTAATTCTGAGCGTGGATTCCCAATTTTAAGCCATGTGACTATCCCGAGTGACACTCATTTTTATTTAGAATCCTACATTCCAGCAGTTTATAAGATTGATTGCTAAGTTTTCTAAAATTTCTCATTATTATCAAAATTTTTGCAAGTTTTCACTAAAAATGAAGCAAAAAACGATTTTTATCACGATTCTACTATGTAGTCTTGCATTCTGTGGAGGGACACCCTTTCTAAACCGAAATAACCGTCAAGGTCAGTAGTCATTTTTACTTG